>JAHZNE010005155.1:0-13128 GCA_027744055.1 Callyntrura sp. NNG-2020
TTTTTTACATTTCCCGGTCACATTTTCAAATGTCAGTTCAGAGTTGTCATGTATGATCTACTCTAGTGCAAGAAAGACACGGTTCGAATAAGCTGTATATTGTTTACATTTTCGTAAATTATAATAAAAGTAGAAGTACAATAATTAGACAGAAATGCATATATTAAGAAAAAGAGTGAACTTCGTTTTACACTTCTTTCAGATCGTTTCTATTTAAAACTTAATTTATTGTCTTAAATGGTGGTCGTATAAATGGCTTTACACGTAGTTGTAGCTGATAATAAAATCAGAGTATCTCTTTATTGATAAAACAATGTAATGTGTGTTGTAGGAAGCCACTCATTCAACAAGTGTGTTATGGAAAGCATATAATGTTACACAAAACTAACGAGGGAACCTTTGAGTCTGTTCATGGTGGATCGTCTTCTTATTTTTATGAAACATTATTCCAACCATATTATAAAACGATATGCAATGTCTATAGACACATTAGGGTATTATTTTAAAAATATTTAAAAATTGCATTTTAACAAATTTGAAAGTTCTTATACAGTGAACATTGAAAGTGAGAGAATAGTTACGTTAGTTTTTCCAAAATTGTTGATAATGCTAACGACAGTATTCATTATCATGAGCAGACGATAAACTTCTAGGTGCGCTGAATGAAGGTATTAGGTGCCTATATATGCCCCAAAAATGGCCCAATAGGTAAGAAAATATGAAAATAAAAATATTTTTTCATGAAAACGTACACTATTTATCCAAAAAACTATAAAGCATCTTAATGCAATTAGTGCCATTCACATTCATCTTGTAACGACCAACAACGTGATGTCTTAGGCTAGTCACACCAAAGCTCTCTTCTTACCGATAAGTTTCTCCATACTAAAACTACGCTTAACTTTCACTAATGTTGTTGGGAAGTATTTTAATTTTCCTTTTGCATATCGGCTAAGGATAGCAGTGTTTGTATAATCTCACTTGGATATGCACCAAGTTTACACATAATATCAGTTTTGTTGAGCCACACTTCCTTGTAACCATTTTGGATTTTAAAAACAAGTTAATTGTGATTGAGAAAATGATGGTCATACAGAAAATCTTTAAACGAAGGTCAATGCTGCAAACTAAAATCAAAAATAGTGTACCCTGAATAGAAAACTACTCAGAATTGACAGAAAAAAATATAGTTTATAGTGGCTAAAATAATTGATTAATGAAAGCACGTTGCTTGCTATCGTTCTTAAATTGTAAGTAGTTCACTCCATTTTTTTCTTTCATGCCTACAATCTTTCATATTTGATTATAAAATGCAAATTTATGCAAATATTTGCTTATTTTTTGCCTATATATGCGATTATGCACAAAATGCTAAAATAGTTTGAATAGGTAAAAATAAATGCCCCTCAAACGACTTATTTTAATGTGATATGGATGCATATTTAAGCTTAGGTCGATCCGTGAACTCATTAAAAATATCCAAATACCTAAAAGTTTACAGTCTGATCATGAGTCACTGATGAAACTTGAACACTTGAAGTATACACTATTTGATGAACATTTTGAAAACGACAAAGATTTTGTGAAATTGCTAAAAGTGTAGTTTAGAAATACTTTCAAAACAAGCACCAATGAGTCCTACGACTTTTCATGAGGATTTGCGTACATTGATCGAGGAAATGAGATGTACATACATGAAAAGGTTCCACGATCTACATCCTCCAAGGTTCCCTCGTAAGCACTAAAGTCGGGTGGGGTGACTGCATTGCATGGATGACCATGGCATACCTCTTCACTTCAATATGCATAGATTCATTGGCTTATTTTCAAGGTTGTTTATTTTATAATCAGATTAAATGATCACTCTTATAAAAATGACAGTAAAATAATAAATAGCTCACCATATTCATGACACGGGACGTGCTAGAAAAATAATATTACAACGATATAATTTTCTGCACTCTTTATTACCCTATATTGAACATGACTTGGCAAATAATGCCTTCATGCGTAAATGGCTTTAATTCTGTAAAAGAGAATTTGAAGATGTTATGAACGTCTCGTATGTGATAACTCAGCGTGCATAAAAATATACCAGCATTAAATACATTATAAAATGTCAACGTATGCGGTGTATTTAAATGGTTTTAATTTCAAGAGAGACAGAGTATGTAGATACAAAGTCACACAGCATAAGACTTTCCTTTTTATGAAAAAATGCATATGCATCCTTGTCTTGCCTAGCGTCAGCGTAAATAGAAGCTTTTTCAAGTGATTGCCAACGCAGTTCCAGTAGTCACATCATAATGAGTCACTCTTGCTATTTGCAGTATGAGTCATGATGAACTACTAGGGTCAAGTTAAACAACAACCCAGGCTAGCAGCTAATAGTACAGTTAGAATACCTACTCAAATTAGCGGCGCTGATATGCATTATCAGTAAGATATATATAATTGATCATGAAATTTTTATTAGTAATCCGTCCCTAACAAACCACGTCAATCAATGCATTTATGACGCAAGCAAGTACTCTTGAACTAAAATAGTTCTTCACCCTACCTAGAACTTAAGTACATGTGGATTAATGCCATTTATGTGGTGTATAGATTTTATGAAACCTTCACATTATTCCGATGCAACTAAAGATTTAAAAGGTGCGAGCGATATTTAATGAAAGGAAGATGCAATACTGAATTTATCTGTTGAAACGAGGATTTTTACCAATAATAAATGGGTGACGGGTGACCTCCTTGTGAGAACACGCACAAAGGAAATATGTGGGATGAATTCATTATTGCAAAAAATAAGTTCAATTGATGATTCGACATATGTTAACATCGACAATCACACTGCCAGTGTGTAAGGAAATTATATTTTATTTAAAAACCATTGACAATAAATTACATGTTAAGCTACATATTTTCAAAAAATGGAATTAGAGTATGCTCTGTCTTTGAAGAATTTACGCCCTTCTCATAAAAATGACAGCAATGCCAGCAAACAAAACTTGGAATGAAGCTAATGCAGAAGATCCACTATTGTTATCACCCCCACCACCATTCCCATCGTCGCCAGGAGTGGTGTCAGTACCAGGCTCCGGGGTACCGTCGGAACTGTTAGCTTCACATGTGTCTGTTACAGTCTCATCCGCGTTTCCAGGACAAGGAGAAGAAAAACATATGCCGATATCTGGAAATTCTTCATTGCAAATGCAATACATGTCCGAATTGCTTCTGCAAGGTCTCAAAATGCACCCAGCAGGTTTAGCGCTCAATCCATTACAAGTACATGCAGCCCCACCCTCTTGCGGAGGCTTCGAATCTGCTGTACAGTCTTCGGGATAACTTTTGCAACATTCGCACTTGTCCTCATTCTCGGTACACTTTTGAGAGAATGCTCGAACACGTCCTTCTACGCTACCGTATCCGGCGGAAGAGTCGCAAAATTCGCTAACTCCTTGATCCGCACACGGACTTAGGACACAACCAGCTGCTGGATAAGCCGCATGGCAGATACATGCTGGACCACCTTTTGCCGGAGGCAATCCCAATTCAGGACTACAGGGTGCAGTAGGGGCAGCGGTGCACTTGGAGCATTGTTCCTGGGCAAACGCAACATGGGAGGACTGCAGGGAAAGTGCGAGCAACAGAGCGACCGAAGCCGTGGCTTTGAGAGTGACGAAAGTCTTCATTTTGATCACAGAGGAATGCAAATTACGGTTTCTACTTGTAGCAAAAGGAGTTTAACAATAAAAATTTCACAATCAGTTCCTTTTTAACGTCAAAAACGTACGTAGTCAGTATTATACAAAATATTTTTAACTTTTGGTATATTTATTTTACCTCAAATCAAGAATGGCGCAGGTGTCTCCAATTTCCACTTTTTTTCTGTGGTAGATCGGCTATTTAATTACCGGAGGGTTATGTAGCGACTGAGCTTTTTCCCGTTGTACGTGTACTTTTTATAGGTGAACTCTTCATCTCTGGAAAATCTTCCTTTTCATACCTAATGTCTAACACGTGTCCGAACTAAAGTTAATTGGCAAGACGTGTACCTACAACGTTGATAACGAGATAACGTGGGAACATTTCTGTTAAATNCCGTTGTACGTGTACTTTTTATAGGTGAACTCTTCATCTCTGGAAAATCTTCCTTTTCATACCTAATGTCTAACACGTGTCCGAACTAAAGTTAATTGGCAAGACGTGTACCTACAACGTTGATAACGAGATAACGTGGGAACATTTCTGTTAAATCAATTATTTTTGTGATTGATGGGTGCGTTATTATACTGTCTTTTGATACATTGACACATGTACTCTAGAGGGATATATATAAACATCATGATTACAACTCATGAGAAATATATATGTACCTAAATGTGTCATTGCTTCGAAATAAGAACTACGCAGTTATTTAAAATGGAGGACGATAACTGTCAAATATTGACATCAATTTGCAAGATATCTTGTAGCTAATCAATTCACTGGACAGGGTACCGTAGTACCATGTACAACCTGTGCGATAAAGCAAGTTTTAAATGATCCAAGTAGGCGTGATGCAAGAGCAACGAAGAGAGAGAGAGAGAGAGATGAAGCGCGGATTCAAAGAATTAAATGGTAAAACGCGAGAACATTCAGCGAGAAACTTGCATGTCTAGAAGTACTCGACGAAGAGAGCCCAACCTTTTTGGTTACTACCACCCACCCACAAATCAACTGGCAGGTCAGTATTTTTACAATTTGAAATTTTATTCCTTAATATAAGATATTTCTTAGATATTTCATCGTCCGACATTTTGGGGGATATCTCTTGTTTTTTTTTACATTTCCCGGTCACGTTTTCAAAGGATAGTTCAGAATTATACGTCTATGGTGTGTCTATCAGGTGTAGTCTAATGATAGAAACGGGTTGCATTTGCTGTGGAATGCTTGTTACCACTAATCGTAGTAAAAGTAAAAGCGAACAAATAATGAATAACTAGGCAAAGACATTCGTACATTAGGCAAAGAAAGACTCGTTTTACTCCACTTTAATCAAATCAATAGTACATGAACGTGCTTTATATTTTACTTAAACTTAAATGACAGTTTTGCAAGACACCAATTATTGTTTTAAATATTGTTGTGTAAATGGTATTACACGGATTTGTAGCTGATAAAAAATCGGAGTATCTCTTTATCGATAACAAAATGTACTCTGAAAAGTATGAAGCCTCACATTAAACACGTGTGTTATAGAAATCAAATGATGCGACACAGCACTAACAAGGGAACTTCGGAGTCAGTACACCATCTCCTTATTTTATGGAACATTGTTCCGACCAACAATAAAATATGCAAAGTTTAATGATAAGACGTATAGGTCTTGATGCATCGTTTTGAAAATATTTTTAAAATGCATTTTTACAAATTCGAAAAGTACTTGTGAGATTTTATATGAACAATTATAAATGAGAATTATAAAAGAGTCTTTATGTTTTTGTCTTAATGTGCTTACACGCAATGCATAAAACAGTATTAACTATAATGACATTTGGATACTTTTGAAAGCGCATTATTTTATGTATTTTCTGTAAACACTTTATGAAAATGTTGAAAATGACAAAAACTATTTCAAAATTGGTACAAGCGCAGTTTAAAAATACCTTCAAAACAAGCGCCAGTTTTTTCTGACTTTTCATTCATTGATTAGAGTAATGCTCCATAAATATATGAAAACGATCCATCATGTATTCCTGAACGACTCCCTCGTAAGTACGAAAGTGAGACATCATAGAATGTATTGTCATGGCACAAATCTTTATTGCCATATGAATACATACATTGGTTTATATTCAAGGCTGTTTACTTTATAATCAGAATAAATTATTATTACCCTTCTAGAAATGTCAGTGAAATAGTAAATAGCTTATCATACTCCGGATAAAATATAGTAATAAGTGACAGCACTATTATTTCCATCAATTCTACAATCAACCACCCAACAAACACAAATGTCGAAAAAACGACGCTGACGTCACAAAATTCTGTCGTTCTGATGCTTATTTATCGATATCGAAAATAAAATGTCGAAACGATATATACTCGACACTAGTAAACACGTGTTTATAATACTACACTATATCGATGTATTATCGTCACATTTCGGTACTCATCACTTCCACACAGCTTTCACAGCATCTAAGTGATATCAAAAAAGCGTTAAATTTTCATGCATATATTTCTGCATCGTTTCGACATGGTTTCTGTACAGAAGATAGAAATGAGAGAAAATCGTGCACCAGAAACAGAACCAGCTGTAGTATTTAGTGCAAAATTCTCCAGAACATAAAATTTGACATCAACTTTCTAAAAATGAAATATTTAATTAAAATTCAATTTTACAGCTGATGCTTAAATATAAACACATTTAAATCTATACTAAGTAATAATTAGTAAATTGTGTAAACGTGTAAATTAATTAGTAATTAATTTGTTTTAATTAGTGAGTTTACTAGATGTAATTATAAGTGAAATTAGCTTAAAGGTCAAATAGCTAATATTGCACTGACGGACTACTTTAACGTTTTACGAGCTTGTAACCTGTTTATTAAGTACGTGGCAGATAAGGCGATCAGTGCGTCATAGTTTATATTAATTTGTAATTGTATATTGTATCTGCTATTGTATAGTGGTTATTTTTGTATGTATGTAAGTGTTAAATGTAAACTGGTCAATAATAGTATTAGATAATTAGGTAGTGGCACGTCATTGCAATTTACTTCAATTAATTAGCTTTAGTCAGCTGGTTTAGTTTTTATTTAAATTATAATGTCAAAACAATTAGCTAACGCAACCAACACGCAGCTGATGTACTTTATGTTTCACAGAAACGATGAAGAATAAGCATCGTAAAAACAACAGATCATGTATGAATTGTATCAATAAAACGACACCGTATCGACACTGTCGGAACGATGAAGAATAAGCATCGCAAAAGCGATAGAGCGTATATACGTTATGTCATTATAACGACACCGCATCGACACTGTCGATTTGACGACGCTGTTTCGATACTGCACGAAAGGTGTAGATTCGATACACAGTCGAGGGTGCAAATCTACAGGAAAATGATACCCCATTTTTCGATATCGATTCTATGCTTTATCGACAGGAAAATGTTTGTTGGGCAGCTTTGATAATGTTGTATTTGCAATTTACTCGACAAGTAATACTTTTTGCATCCCGCATACGCTGCAATATAGTGTATAAAACGGAAATCCAACTTGTACTTTGGCCCCTATAGTACCCGTATAGGTCCTAATCCTCGTGGTGCCAACATCGGTACACGAACAACAACTTCGGTACACGAACAACAACTTCGGTTCATACATAGTTTTCAGCGGTTTCTTCTATTCTCAAAGATCAGCAAAAGTTGATTGTAAGGCAAAGTGATAAGCCCATGTAGTTCCTTAATTTATCACAAAATTTCAAGTGTGTGAAATAGATTACCATATGGTCTTTGCATACGAAAAGATAACGTTGACATTCCATATATCTTTAATGCTCGATACTAAATATTTGCTTTAATGTATTTTCTTGGTTTTATGTTTTATGTTGAAGGGTCATAGGGGGTTGCTGTCAAATTTAAACCTTCTCATTTGCATGGTCAGGTGGAAGTAGTACAAAAAATCGAAGGCCATTATAAGGTCTGACGATATGGACGCCGCAGTAGGTCATAGGTTAACATAAGGGTGACTTTTTCTCAGGAACAAATTAGAATTTTAGCATTCATTCTGTTTCCTTGAGATGATGGGGTTATATTGTGATGCTGAACTTTCACTTTGGGATTTTGAGTCAATTCAAAAGATTTTAGTTCAAAATTTATATTCCATAAAACACAGTAATTACTAACACGAACACGGATGGTGGTTTATAATCAGCAGAGCAGGTTAAAGGTCGACATAAAAAATGCTAGCTATTTCAAAAACTACCAAAGAAGGATATAAAATTATTCAATTTTTTGGAGTCCATACCGCGTCACCGTTAGCTGATTTATGCACAGTCTGATATTCTTTGGTTGGTCCGACTGTACGATAGGGTATTTAGCTATATACATCAAAACATAAACATTAATGCATTATCTCTGAATATAATTCATCCATCAAAACATTATACCAATTAACGTTCTAAATCTTATTTAATTTACAAGTACTTGTATTGTTACAATCAGATAAATACTTCTAGGTTCATTGAGAATGTAGTATTGCCTCAGCATTTTTCTATGTGCCTATTTTTGCGGTTTATTTGTTCTGGAGATGTACACCGAAATACTTATTGACGACCGAGGCACAAAAGAAACTATATTGTCTTCATTTTCTAATCAGTTACATTTTCCGTAGTCAAAACATCATGACGATGACGCAATTCCAGGAATTGCCTTTCCATGAGTCATTTTTGCCCTTTTGCAGTACCTATGTTACAAGACGCTGTCCGAAATAAGAAACAGCCTAAGTTTACTGCTCTGTTTTGTATTATCAGCAGATATGAACTCATAAAGGATGTAGTTTTTATCAGAAATCAACCCATGACAAACGCCACCCATGTAATTGTGATACCATCAAACACTTACAGTTCGTAAATTTATTAATGAGGTTTATTTTTATCTATTAAATAGTCTGTCAACGCTAGTTCAACGGCAAAAGAACTGATGCAGATTTTGTAGTGTATCAACTATTTAACTTTCATGTGATCGCGATGACGCCCAAAATTTAAGATTGGACAGACTCCCTCTAGAATATGGTTAAGTACATATGCTTTGGTGTCATGATTTATTTCAGGCAATAACAAATTACCATACTATTTTGTGACATTTACTATCTTGAAATTAGCGCAATGCATTAAAAACTCCCAAACAAATTGAACTGTGGATTCTTCATCATAAAACTAAATTGAGTCGATCTAGCAGCTAAAACTGAATGTCGCCCAGTTTTAGTGACCCGGTATCATTGATTTATTGAGTAGATACGACATAAAAATAATTGCATTTTGTTTACAAAGATAAACATGCAGTCAGTCTGCGATACAAGTATATATATTTTTACAACAACAACTATAGTAACAAATAACGCTATCTCTACAGCCACCAGCTCATGGGGTGTTTTGAATTTTGTACTGAGGGGTTACAAGTTTTCAAAATTATGGGCTGGAACCTGATGAGTGTATTAACATCTACCGGTGTTATTGTAGAGCGGAGTAATGTGATAGCATTTTTTATATTCCCACCCGCAGCATTTACGCCATTCTCATAAAAATGACAGCGACGCTGGCAAACAAGACTTGGAATGAGGCAATTGCTAAGGACCCGCTGCTGTTGTCATCACCACCACCACCGCCACCACCGGGGGTGGTTTCTCCCTCCTCAGGAGTGGTTTCATCACCAGAGCCTCCCCCATCGGGAGTGGTTTTGTCATCACCAGGACCCTCGGGAGTAGTTACGCCATCATTCGTCGTGTCGTCCACTGTGGTGGTTTCATCGTCCTGGGCAACTGCAACCAGGGAAAACTGGAGGAAAAGTGACAGAACCAGGGCAACTGAGGCCACCGTCCTAAAACTGGAAAAACTCTTCATGTTGGCGATAGGTGAACACAAATAAAGACTCTCCTTTCTGTCAACAGGACAAAGACGAATGGAAATTTAGAAAAATGAAGTATGACCTTTTTACAAATGGCGAATCAATAAATTCCCCGTAAATAATACAAAAATAATTTTTTATGTAATTTACCTAGACCACTATTGAGATCTGACGCTGTATTTCCGTTATGCTACTAAGGCAGGTCGGGTCCTAACTGGGTAAGCAGGTTTGATTTCGGGAATGCAACGAATGGACTTCTCCAATTATTTCGGTTACTTTTTATACCCCGCAGATGTATACCTACCACACGTGTAAATATCAGATTGATTAATACCCTATTCGAATCTAATATTGATAACGATAATGACGTGATTTCCCTCTGAAATCCATTATGTCGTTGATTGTCAACTGTATACCTATATTTCCTGTACTGCGATAATTGGATGTCACAGGGGCAAAAGATGAGCATACATCGTGAGATTGTCTACGTACATGGGTTTCCTTACACCAATTATAGTACGTAACAAGGGATGCTGTCCAGATAGATATTGCATCACATTCCCAATATTAACGTGGGATTTCATCTTATCCTAGTCGATAACAACAAGTTGAGTTATTGTTTTAAGCGGCACACTTTTGGACATTGTTGCCTTAATGGAGAATGGGGAACATGTATTACGTGTGTCTCAATATAAATCATATTGATTTCAGAGGTCGCACTATACTGCCAAAGATAACTTGGTCGGTGATGATAAGCATTTACCTACGGTGGTGGACAACGGTCCTGTTCAAGTGTCTTATGCTGGAAAAAGTTGGCCTGGGAAATAATTGACTGACGTTGGTATATTGTCGTCAATGTCGTCTTATCACTACATCGTGCACGTTTGTTCTCTGAATGACTCAGCCTTGATTTTAAGCAAGCATATACTTGTATTCGGTGCGTTGCACAAAAGCGCGCTTTCCGTGATTGATTACAAAATTATCAGTGGTGCGGTATTGGAAAATATAAGTAGGGAAATAACAAGGTCATTACGTCATTAGACTTAAAAAGTGGATTAACTGGTTGGACCACCTACATAATTGGTAAAGCCATGTAGTGTTCATTTCAGCAGCATCGTGATAACGACCAAACCGGTAAGATAACTATGCTTGTTAATTAAATAATTAATTTTTGCAGGCCTAATGACATGTTAGATTGGTGTGATGAGATCATACTATCTCATTTATCATGATTCAGGTGTTCTTCTGGATGACAGATTTTTGCTTTGTGCGTTAAACAGACTTATCTGGTCAGGTATTTCAGGGAAAGTCAAGAATAATTTAAATTGATATGGGTGTAAACGCAAATTTTAATTTATATTACATGATGTGAACATGGGAAGTACGAAATTTGTATATAGATGTGTTCTTGTTTTGATAAGAGTGATTAGAAGAGAGCGGATATTATGAAATTTAAAATGCTACTTTTGTGCCATAAAAATTAGTTATTATTATGATACCTACTAATAAATTATCTTAACTTTTAAGGAAAAATATTACCACGTGCCACTGCTACATTATATGGATAATGTGTCAATTCAAACAGTAATTTTGTGAGCTATTGGTAAAGATGTATATAAATCTAAATCCTAAGTGGCCGCCTTTTGGTAATTTGGATGATATTGCACAGAAGCATTCAAATCTCGCTTTCTGGTCATTGAAAAAGTTTCACTACAATCTCAATTTATGCCTACCTAAGGATGTTCCATAAGTAGAGCCTACTGCACGGTACATGTAGTACATTTTGTTTATCAATAAAAAGATTATATAGTTTGTTCCCTATTAAGTGTTGATATTAGTTAGATAAATGCCAGCACTTTGCACTTTGTATATATTTGTATGACGTGAGGCTTTTCATTAAGTTATATGTAAAAGGCAGAAACACGACCATTTACATACTTTATGAAGCTGGAAACGATCTTATCTCCCCTCTGAATGTATGTCTCTCCTTGTCCAACGTTATGTATTCACCATTACTGCAATTCTAATTAATCTGGTCAGTGATGAACCTACTTAAACTGTTTACTCTTAAGATCAGATGCACTTGATACTTTATCAAACACACAATTTCAGTAGCTCTTTCTGAATTAGTCTTACCATAAGTTACTGAAGAATGTAAAGTCAAACTATAATTTTACTATTTATAATTTATGTAATTTGTAATAAATATTTCAAATTGTAAAAACTGAGCAGAACGTAAATCTATTACAGCATTGATCGGTTTAACATACTGATAAATCATAATAATCAAAAATAAACTTTAAAAGTATCTGCCTGTACAGAGTATGTATGTATATTACCCCACGCCATGAAGCATCTAGAAAGTTGTGAAACCTATATAAGAAGACTATTACTAACTCTCGTTTTCCTTACATTTTTAGTAATCCCCAGCAATACTTGTAATTTTCACCCTTATTCATGTGTGTTTATAAGGACCAATATGCAATAACTTTAGTTAAGTTACTTTACACATTTCCGCTGTGGCATATAAAACTCTTTCGTATCCACAGTATTACTGTTATTTAGTTTTAGTTTTGTATTTATAAGCAAATTGTTTCCCAGTCATCACTGCACGCAAAGAATCCTGAAGTGAAGACTGAAAAACCATACAGTTTAATGAGTAGTGAGCGACATTTTATGTATTACATGCAACTATACTATTGAAGAGACTGTTTTTATTCTCTCCTGCTTATAATAATCAATGAATAATCAATGCCATCAATAGTAAAAAATGCCTTTTAGTGTTCAATTCGAAACACCAATTTAACTGCTTCATCTTTACTTTGTCTTTCACAGAACTGCATGAACAGTTTGGACTAATTTTTCTGCGATCTTGTGTCAGGAATTGGGGGAAACATTATCCATTCCACTATTTGACTGAACATCAGTTTTGCGATAATAAATACTTTGTTTTTATGCAACGTGTCGTTATCAATATTGTGATATTGATTGACGTGGCCTTATTACCATACTCAACATACTAAATCAAACGTGATACTAAAACTACTCTTCATAATGCATTCTTATTTATTGTTAGAGGCCAAGGTTTAGATACCATGACTTGAATAGTTAAACACGACAAAATTAAAATACATGTGCAACATACTCCTTAACTCACACACACAAGAAAGCATAATAATGTTCACTGAAGAAAACAGTGTAGAAGGAAATGTGACTTGTTCAAAGCTTGAAATTTTACTGTAGTTAAAAGAACCTTAAACATATTAGCTGGCTATATTTGACGAGTATTCATGATTATTAACGCTTTTACTGCTTGTAGTGCGCAAATGAAAGTATTCTCAAATTTAAGACATTTGCTATAGTGGTTAAACTTTCTCAGATAATGACAACATTATTAGTACTTGTGGAATCAAAACTATCACAATAAAATTTTCACAAATGCAGCACCTTCTACCATCAGTGACGACGTAGTAACATTATGAATGAATGAATGAATGTATACATGGATGTAT
>JAHZNE010005156.1:0-11618 GCA_027744055.1 Callyntrura sp. NNG-2020
CGTCGTACACGCGTGACCCTGGAAACCCGCACACGGACGCGCCGATAACGTTCACCCAGCCGCAGAGCAGTTACCTGCAGATCCCTCCTTACCACAACGTGTCCGCCCACTCGACCCAGCTATCCTTGAAGCTCCGCACAACCGAGCCTAATGGACTTGTCCTCTACGCCCCGCACTCCACCAGCGTCGTGGCAATCGAGTTGCTGGAGGGTCACGTGGTCGTCGTTCTCCAGGCCGCCTCCCCCGCGTCCCTCACCCGATTCCAGGCAACCAGCACGCGAATACACGACGGCGAGTGGCACACGATCAAGCTGATCAGGACGGGGAGGACCGGGTCCGTTACCGTCGACGACATCACCACCGATTTTAACATGAAGGGCGACGCCAGGAATCTGTACATTGGGACCGTGTATCTGGGCAACGTTCCTTCCAGCGTTTCAGACGAGCGCGTTTGGAACGTGGGGCTCGGAAACGGGTTTGTGGGATGCATGAAGACCGTGTTCATCGAGCACACGCTCGTCGACTTGGTCAGGTTAGCCAACAGCCAGGATATCGGAGGCATCAGACCCTACTGCCAGGTTGGCAGTGCCGGCGAGTGCGTTAGCAACCCTTGCCTTAACAACGGAAAGTGCACCGACGGATGGGGCAGGTTCGTTTGCGAGTGCTCGTTTGTCGGATTCGAGGGAGGCGTTTGCCAAGTCGGTAAGGAAAATCTTTTCTTATCTTTCAATTTCACGATAATCCCGTTACCATAGAAGCGAGTGTAAAAGATTGTATAAATCTGTTCAGACGCGCTTTACCTGGACTTGTCGGACGCGAGCGTGTACGACTTCACCAACAGGTCGGTGGCGCTGGGGTCGCCGCTATCAACGCGGTTGTTCACGGCAACGCAGGCCCAGGACATCAAGTTCCGGTTCAAGACCCTCAACCAGAACGCCGTGTTGCTTAGCATCTCTGGCATGGACTCGGATTTCATCGAGGTCAGGATAGGCAGCGGCGGAGCGGGTGGGGGAAGGCTCCGCGTTCGAGTGCATCTTAACGACGCAGACAAGGTAAATCACCAACACACAAATTCAACGCATTAACAACACGTTTCCGGCGTAATTAAATGCATTTAATAATGCACCGTTTCCATGTAGATACTATCGCTGGGTCACTCAACGTCTCCGTTCAGCGACAACAACTGGCACGTGTTCCAGTTCACACGCCAAGGTCAGGACATCCGCGTGTTTGTGGACGACCTGCCCCCAGTATCCGGTTCCCTAGCAACGCGCTCCGCGGCGATCCTAACCCCTTTGAAGTACACAATCTCATCCCTGACATCCCCATTCACGGGTAGCATGCAGTCGCTGACGATAAACAACGTGGAGTTTCTCTCCGCGCTGCAGCTGAAGCGCCTGAAGCCATCGAGCACGAGTACAAACCCAGTGGTGCGAACGCTCAAGTCGATAAACAACCCGATTCAGTTCCTCCCCCGGAAAGCTTCCAAAGGCCCTGGATACATCACGCTACCTCAACTCAAGGCGTACTCTAACCTCCGTCTCCGGTTCAAGTTCAAGACGCAGTCGGACAACGGGGTTCTGTTTTACAACGGCGCTGGTTCCAGCAGCGACTACGTCGCCGTGGTAATCCAGGACTTTAAAGTCGTGTTTAGCATGGGCTTTGGAGAGGGGGAAGGGAGCGTCGAGGTGGTCAGCCACAGACTCAAGCTCGACACGTGGGTGGACGTGGACATTTGGTGGGACGGCGGTACGACGGTCGTCATGGCCGTCGACCAGTACGTTTTCGAAGAGGAGATTAGGGGCAGTGGGATACTCAGCAGTAGCAGTAGTCTTTTGGTGCTTAAACTCAACGGTGTTCTATACGTCGGTGGCGGCGTCGGCGATGGCGTCAGCAGCTACAACCGCGTTCGCGGCGAAACGGGTACTGGAGGCGACCTATTTGTCGGGTGCATTGCCAACGTTGACCTCGGTGGAGAAGGGGTCACGTTCGAAGGCGGTGGCGGAGCACAAGGGGTCGTGCACGGGTGTGGCGCCGCAGGCGATGGCGTCCTCGAACCATACAACCCCCTCTCCAGCAGGTGCACCACCGACACCTGCGATCACGGTGGCAGGTGCTTCGAGGACGTCGACAGCACCGTCTCCTGCGACTGCGAAATGACCAGCTACACTGGACCCACCTGCTCTCTTGGTGCGTTGCCAGCGTTACGTGTGTATTTCTTTTTTTTAATAAGTTTTTTTTTTGCGAATTAATTTTTTTGTGATTTTAGAATCAACCTCTTACGAGTTCGCATCTAGCACGTCGTCTCCGCAGCAACCTCAAATATACTCGAGAACGAGCCCGACTCGAATCCAGTCCCGGAAGGGCGTTATCCAGTTCACTTATCAGGAGAACCGGGAACCCACCACGCTCCACGACAACATTGCTTTTGGGCTCATGACTTCCAGTCACGACGCTGTCATTCTCAGAATCGAGAGCGTCAAGACAACCGATTACCTGGAAATTGAACTGGTACTGAATAGTCTCAATTTACAAATATTCTTAACTCCCCATGGTGATTGTAATCGTAATTGTGACTTAAAAAATTAGATTGCTGGCAAACTGCGGGTGACAACTCGGACATCATAACGACGTACCCAGTGAACATCAAGGAGAACCTCTTCAACTCCATCGGCATCATCACCATTGGGGGCAGGATGAAGGAGTACAAGCGGGACATCACGATCGTTAGGGAGTTCAAGGTAGCGCTGTTCCGTTAGTAACGGGTGGAGTTAGCAATGAATTGTATCATAAATAATCTAAACCGTGATCTCGTAGGGTATCGTGAGCGGTCTGGTGATAAACGGAATGCACATCCTCGACATCACGCTGAACGGCGACCCCCGCGTCAAGATCCACGGCGACGTGAAACACGTCAGGGGGGTGGTCGCCAGCGCCAGGGAGTCACACTCCCTGGTTCGGGGTAGCGTTAGGCCTCCTACTAGAGGGAAAGCGAGGGGAAGGGGCAACCAGGCAGCCGAGTACGTATACAACACCGGCGATTTCCAGCGGGTGAGAACCAATTTACTTTCTCTCGTGTAGTTCCACGTGTGTAGACAGATGGAGTTGTAGGGTGTAATTTTTAGAGTCATTTGCGCTTGACTCTGGTTAACTCGTACACAACTCTAGAGTTGAAGGGTTTAAAATATAAAGTACGTGTGTTTGTACCGCTTGTAGGCCGCACCGGCGTCGTCTTCGTCAACGACGCTGAGCGACGACCTGATCTCCTCCGGCGACGGTCACTCGCGTTGCATGGTGACGGACGACGAGGACAACGAGGACTGTGTGGGCGGCCTTCCGTCGGGTTACACGGACGATATAATAACGCCGGTGTACGTGCCAACGACCCGCGTGACGACGACGGTGACGAGCACAAAGTCCAACCAGGACTCGATGTACTTCCCGTGTGCCGGGGACGACGAGGACTGCGTGGAGTACGGAAGCGGAGTGGTGATCGAGGGTCAGGACAGATCGGGTGGAGGACAAACCCACTACCAAGTAACCACAACAACGGGAGGGGCAACGACAGTAGGATCGGCAGGAGGAAGCACCCCAAACCTAGTCTCGTCAACAGTGGACAACACGCCGCCATACACGACGAGCACGGAGTACCACGGTGGTCACCACCATCCCGGTGGCTCGTCAAGCACGACAGACCGAGGGGACGGTACCCGCGTGTACATAACCCCGGTGGAGGGTCCTCACTACTACCCGCACACCCCGACAAGTACGCACGAGTACGATCAGTCCGGCTCTAGCACAAGCAGTAGTAGCAGTAGCAGCAACACGCTGACGACGACGTCGAGCACGTCAACGACGACTCGGTTCACGCCGCCGCACCCGCCTAGCCCTCCCCCGTACTTGAACAAGGGAGGCAACTTGTTTGACTTTGACCACAACCAGAACCGGGGGACGCCGTCGATAACGTCGACAGTGTCGACGATCGACAAGAAGAAGACGTTGGTGAACGACACGGTTTACTTTGCGGACAGCGGGGACAGCACGTTAATAATAATAATCATCATAGCCGTGTTAATGATCATAATCGTAAGTATACTAATCATATTCTTCATGTGCAAACGGAGGGACGACCCCATCTACAAGATTGAGCAATCCGCCGCGTCCGCCCCGGGGTTCGTCCCCGGTGGCGCCGGACCCACCGGCGTCTCAGACCCCCAGCACCTCCACCACCACCAACAGCAGCAACAGCAGCACCAGCGCGTTCCCGGGCAAGTAATCGGCACGGGTGCTGGTGTTCAACAAGTCGCTGGGGGGATGTACGGCGCGGGGGGTGCTCCTCCTCCAGGTGTTCAACCCACGATGATGGGCGGGGGTGGACCGGGGAGGGGTCCTCCACCTGGCGCTCCCAGGAAACCAGGCGTTAAAGAGTGGTACGTATAATAACGTACTCGTAGCTAGGCCATCATCAATTCTTTTTTGTAACAAAAACAACAAACAAAAAAAACAAAAATCTTTTCGATTCTGTAACTTTGGTTTTTAATTTCCATATTTTCGTTACCAACACGACGGTGTGTTAAAAATTGATTTAAAAACTTTTCATTTCCTCTCTCTTGACGAAGAAGCCATATAAAAAAAGCGGGAAAAATTAAGAATAATAATTTTTTAAGTGTAAACAAAAAAAAGCACGTAAAAAAATATAAAGACACGTATTGGGGATGTCACGGTAACAAACTCCAAAAAGAGGCAGGCGTAAAAATGTGTAAAAAAAAGTCAAAACTAGTCATACATTCCATGGAAGAGTGAAAACATGTGTTTTTTTGTAAAAAGCACAGGGCAGACTTGTAATCATGCTCGATTGATTATAAGCCTGCCATGGGAACGTGTTTGAATGAAAGAAAAATCGCTATTTTTAAGTGTACGTGTAATTTCCTTGCGTGTTCAAGAAGCACACGTGAATGTGTAAAACATATATAAAAAAAGTTGAGTTTTTGCAATAATTTTTGAATAACGTCCATGTTTGATAGAGCGTTAAGGATAAACTTAAGTGAAAAAAGGGGCTATATATCATAAAAACGTGTAAGTTTTAAACAAACGTTAGTTTATACGTAAATTTATTATATAAATCGTGTGTGTTTTTATTACCGGGAATATATCAATCTATTTAAGAATTTATTAATCAGCGGGTGTACGGACCGGGGGAGGTTACGTCTGTGTCCACGACCCCGGGGAAACTTAACTGGGGGGAGAGGGGACGGGGGACACTGGAGAGAGCAAGCCATACACCGGGGGTTGACGATGAGTGTCGTATCAACTTAATTAACGTAACTTTAGGGAATTTTAAATACGTTAATTAGAGTAGTCGGTTAATTAATCATTTTTAAACGGGGAAATAATGATTACAAATATCTTTTTGAACGGGTGGGTGTAGCTAGAGTAGGTAGGTCACCATGGAAAATGGGAAGGAAACGTCACATACATGTACACAAAAAACAAACTGCGGGTTCCTTTTTATTATTATTGTCGTTACTAGGATATTTAATTATGTTTAACAACAAAATCGTTAAATTATATGTCGTATAAGTATTATGTCGTATCTACTATATATTTGGGTAGAACAAACCAAACTGAGAACGTTGCTAAGGGATTTATCATCTACACAAAACGGGAGATCCATACATCAATAAAAATTAATAACAAATCAACTCGTACGCGGTTTGAAGGTTTTATTTCGCGATTGTTTTACATTTGCATTCGGGTTTAACTCATCGTTGCTATGACACGTTGCGGAATCTTATTTCATAACTCATATGTCACACAATTCATTTTCATAGAACATTTTTCGTAGTATGGTGTGATCTTGGGCAGTGCGATAAAAATTGATTGGGAGCTGCGAAATTGATAATTATTAAACGACGAATCATTATGGCAATTTTACACTTTGATTTTTATTTCAATTTCTCCGTGTTGCGTGTGACAAACTGGTGAGCGTCCTCGTAAGTTGTGCTTGACGATATTTACATCACCTTCATATTCATTACGTTGCAAAAACAAATCACAACCGTTGCCACGGAATTGCGACAACAATTGAATTGAATATCCCTTTCCCGTTGTCTAGTAATGAACTATAAAAATGTAAAAGTAGGAAGCCGATCATGAAAAATGGCATTCTCGTTGTCAAGCAGACAAGGATTGGAATAATATAAAAATAATTAATTATTGCTGTAATTACTTTTTTTTACTTACTTAATTTAGTAACAAGCTAATTCAACGTCATTAAATTTCAAGTTATTAGCTCTTGATTTCTTTTAGTTAATTTCCGCGTGTATTTGGCAAATGGCGTATAAATTGACTTGAACCGAACAAGTGAATTGAAATCCCTCTTTCGCGTTAACTAAAAATACACTATAAAAATGTAAAATTAAGAAGCCGATTATAAAAAATTGCGTCGTAATGATTTTTCGTCATACAGACAAGAGTTGAAACAATGTATTCAGATAATTTAATCAACGTCTGGGAAGCAGTTTTAACCCGAATTCATAATCATCGTCCTTAAATTTCCAGCAATCACATCTCTTGATTCCTTTTGTTCTTTGTAAATTTGGGAAAAGACGTAAAAATTGAGTTCCCTCGTAAGTGATAATTAAAAAGTTCCTTGTGATCACAACCAAACCAATGCCAGCTAAAAATCCACCGTCAAGTCAACGATCAAACACCATGTCCTGATTACCATCGCAACTTGTATACGATTCCTCTCTCGTTTGATGCAACATAATTAAATTGTTCGTCATAGACAATGCGCTGCTATAGAAACAACGTTATTGCGTATTCGCGTAATACCCGCGTGTATAAAAGTAAAATACACATATCCAACAAAACCGTTCCCTCGACATCCCCGAAAGAGCCGAAACCCGAAGACACCCCGTCCGAAAAAAGAAATTCCCCCAAAAAAATAACAATAAAACCCCCCAAAAAAACTGAACAAATATATCTGTCTTTCCCCCGCACATAAAAACATTGATGATGACAAATGGAAAACCACGAAAAAGAAGCGAACTAAATATCCCGGTCTGGATAAAGCCCCATAATAAGGAATCTCTAAGGGTAGAAATCCTCCGTATATTCAATATCCCGTCCTGTAAAGTGTGCTAAATCCAATTTACGCGTATAGAGAGCGCATTACGATGTGGAGTGCGGAGTAGTCACCCGAGAGGAGCAAGAGTCGTACGAGATGAAGAGAAAACAAGCTCTTGATAATCATAATAACGCCGATCAGCATCAAATCGTCAATGCACTCCGAATCAAAAGCATTTATAATCGATTTATTTGTCATTCCCTCCCAAATTAGCCCCTAATTCACCCTTATCTAAAGCTTATTATTACGCATTATTCCATTTTTTCTCACTCCCGGTGCTATACCGACGGATCCGACTGGCACACATCCACCGACGAAAAATTCAGACAGAAATATACGTTTCCATAACCACCGCATAAACTTACTACACACGAAAATGGAGAAAACGCAGCATATTTAAAATTAGTTGAAGGAAAATTGGAAATACACCGACTAGCTTGTTGACGTGGAAAAGAAAACGTAATAGCACAACAATACACAATCACTCCAATGTTCCATTTTATATTCATAACAGTAATAAAACAGTATTAAAGCTGTCTATCGTCAAGGCAATAAAAAAGAGTAATTGAATAACACAACGTTTTTCTAATATTGAAAATAAACTGCAAATACGTGAACGTGAAAACAACTAATTTTGCTATGAACCGGGTAACAGATTAACATTAGACGGTGTCATTTATTGGAAAACCGTGGAAACTTGCTTCAAGTATTAAAATTTGACAAAAAAATCTACTTTTTAATGTTTTTATGAGTCAGGGAGATACCGTGCCCGCATAGCAAATTAAATCTGGAAACTGGGTAAACGTAAGTTATCCGGTCCGTTTTATATAAAAGTCTATTGATTTTCACCAATATAATTTGAATACATCTTTTCGAAAACACGAGATTATAAACACGACACGAGTAACCCACCCAACGCTTCCTGTCTGTTATTAAAATGTGAAACGCAACAATTAGTGAAACCAAATTGAAAAATTTGAAAATTTTTCGCGCGCATAAAATTTGAAAATTTGAAATGTAAATAAAATCGAAAGTAAACGATGGTATGCTATGCATGCTAGACTTTAGTCGTATAAAAATTCAAAAATAAATACGAGTAGACGCGTACGCCGTAAACCGCGCTTAATTTTGAATTTGGAATTGGATAAACTCTCCCAAAACACGTTCGTGTTAGCCGGGTATTGAGCGACAGGCAAAATAAAACAGAAACGATAACAACGTGAAAGCGGAGGAGATACGCGATTCTCCTCCGTGACCCCCCTAAAAACAAGATATCTGTAAAAAGCAAGAAAGAGTGGTAGATATGGGAACGCGTTGTTGTAAAAGGAATTAACAGAAAGAGATGGTAAAAAGAAGTAAAAAAGAAATTTGGTTTAAGTTGGATATCAAGTTATGGGTGACAGGAATCCTTTGTCAGATTAGTAGTGCCCCTTGTGACAGGTCGGTGAATTAGAGAATGGTATTCGTAACTAAGGGTACGCAAGAAGTAAATATTATTTGATCGGGGCAGTAAAACTGAAATTCCCTGCGCTACTCCGGAAAATTGAAAAAAGTGAAATAGCGGGAGCGAGCGTAAGCGCNTGAAATTCCCTGCGCTACTCCGGAAAATTGAAAAAAGTGAAATAGCGGGAGCGAGCGTAAGCGCTGGTAAGAGAGAAGCCAACGATGGAGACGAGCGACGTGAAATGTTTAAAAAAAAAGTGACACCCACATGACAGTGGCTTGAAGAAGTGACGTAATTAAATAACCCCCCAAAAGAGGTAAAGTAAAAAAAAAAGTAGTAATAATAAATGGAGATAAACGGTATTGGAATGGATTGTGTAGATGTAATTGAATAAACTCGTCACATCCTCATTTATGCTAATAAACTAACGTGCATCCACACGAAGACAACGCGTTTACTACACACTCGATCCTTGTCACAGCCCCAGATCGCGTTACACCAAGACATGATATCTGCAAGTATATTACACCACGAGAGAGAGAGACTAAATGACCAACATCCTCTCTCCCGAACATGAACGTTCCGTTGCGTTGCCTTGCTTACGCGATAATAAGGAAATTAATCAAGAATCAAAGAGACACACAAAAAAAAAGATTATAAACTTCCTACTTTGACAACGCAGTAG
The DNA here is from genome assembly GCA_027744055.1 of Callyntrura sp. NNG-2020. NCBI lineage: Eukaryota > Metazoa > Arthropoda > Collembola > Entomobryomorpha > Paronellidae > Callyntrura > Callyntrura sp. NNG-2020. Next base: position 9,262 of record JAHZNE010005156.1, read on the forward strand.
CAAACACCACTCTCCGTGCTCTTCTCCTAGTAGCAACCAGCGAGTGTCGAGTCGCCCCGGTAACGAGAGAGGCTGGAGTGCCCTGGAGTAGTAGAGCTGAAGATGAGTGGTAGAGTAAACCCCTTGGTAAAGTCCCCGAGAGCGGTGCAGTGTTGATCGAGCCTTGGTAAGAGCAACATCCTCGTTTCTCCCGCACCCAGGTTCCCATAGCACACACACTCACTCACACACACGTGCACGTTAATTGGATTAAAGTAAAAGCGAGACATGATGATAAGTAAAATGATAAGCAAGTCGGACCCGGACACGACGGGGCTGAGGAAAGGCAGTTCTGTAATTAGCTCCAGCACGACGCCTAGTGCCGGGAGTAACAGTGTTGACCGTGATCACCGTAACAACAGTAGCAACGTCATTCTGATCGCCGCGCAACCAAACACCAACGCCGACTACTACGGTAAGATTACCAGTTTTTTTTTTAAATTTAATTCTGATTATTGTCAATGTATACTCAAGAGTGTACTCCGGGGTGACTTGAAACTCCATGGTAACTTGAAGCTATACGGGATTAGGGGAAATTAGATTAGAGATTTGTTAATTTTGTTGGAACACGAGTTTACGTGAATTTACGACGTGATAACTGAAGTCCGCGGGGGTTGGTGCTTGGGCAATTGACGCACGACGCAATGCACTCGTCTGGAGGAAAATTGGGGGAAAATTACGAGTCTTGAGTGTTTTGATAAATTTTGTGCGAATTGTCATGGGAACTTGAATAACGTGTGTTGGTGGAAATGGAAATTTTTAAATTTATTTTAAAATCTCCAACGCCGATAGTTACTTTAATCAAGTGAGGCATTATGTTATTTTAGTAATTATTATTTAAATTATTACTATAGCAATGTAGCAGCAAAATGAACAAATGAATTAATAGTTACAAATTTATTGCGTCTGATGAGAAATATCAAGTTTTATAAACGTGATTTCTATTTTCATAAAGAGTACGAGTATAGGAGACAAATGTTCAAGTGCAGCAATTGTTAAGAAAATTTAAGACTGTTTCATCGTGCAAAAATTTTATCGGGGTTTCACATGACTACTAAACTGATTGTAGTTGCCAATAACTACTGCGTATATTGCGTAATTTACACTTAAATTTACCCGCTACTTCAATAAAAGTTGTTTAAAATTCGTTAAAATTTAAAATAAAAAGTAAATAAATCAATTTAATAATTTCTCTACGCAACATGGAAAGAGTCCCAACAAAATCAAATTTAGTTAACTCGAACCGAGAAAAGATGTGTGCTAAAAATTATCGGATTTTGACATGACAACTAAATTCGTTAAAATTTCAAATAAAAGTTAATAATTCGATTTAATAATTTCTCTACGCGACATGAAGAGAGTCTCAACAAAATCAAATTTACATGTAACGCGATCACAGAAAATGTGTGTTGCCCCGGTACATTAACCCGTCATAGTTACGGGCGTACTTTATAAAGATATAGGAACAAAATTAAACAAAATATCTTTCGTATCATTTCACGTAGCAACGCGTTAGGGTATAACATATCTACAAAAAGTCAATTTACAAATTAAAATCTCATAGTGACACGGAACCTTAGTGATAAAAATTATTAAAACTAAGATAAAGCGATACTACTAAAAATCAAATTTACATGTAACGCGATCACAGAAAATGTGTGTTGCCCCGGTACATTAACCCGTCATAGTTACGGGCGTACTTTATAAAGATATAGCAAGAAAATTTAACAAAATATCTTTCGTATCATTTCACGTAGCAACGCGTTAGAGTATAAAATATCTTCAAAAAATGTCAATTTGCTAATTAAAATCTCATAGTGACACGGAACCTTAGTGATAAAAATTATTAAAACTAAGATAAAGCGATACTACTACTCTGGCAATTGTTACCTGAAATCCTACTGGCTCGTAACAATAGCAATAAATCATCAAATATTTAAAATTAATTTAACGTATCAAAAAATTCGATAACTCGCTATTATACCACATATTAATTTATGAACGTCTAAGTTGCCAAGAACATTAAGGAAACGGACAAAGTTTAAACCCCCATTAATTTCAATTTCCACCCGTAAATCACGTCGATAATCACAACGTATTTTCCCGAACTACAACCCCGTTCAAAACTAAATAAACTCACGTTTCCGGAAATAATAAGAATCTAAATAATTGCATGCCGCCTGCCTCCGACTCGCAGGTCCGTCCCCTCAAAGTTCTCCAAAGACGCCGGCGCCGACGACGCCCCGAACGCCTCCTCTGATGCCTCACTCGTCGACCCCACCGCGTTCCTCACCGTCGACAACGCAGTCCCCTACCCC
>JAHZNE010005157.1:0-39543 GCA_027744055.1 Callyntrura sp. NNG-2020
GTTGGAAGGAACTTTTGATCCTACAGGTTGTACTTGTACCACAGGAAGTTTATCGGGGACAATTTCATACGTCGTCGGTTTAGGAACAACAGCCACTGCCTCTTTAGAAGGGATGACTTCTTTGTTAGGTTTCAGGGCAATCTGTGCTGATGATGTTTCTTCTACTGGACCCTGAAACAGACCTAACACCGGACCAGTCAGTTCAACAGTTTGAGTATAGGGCTTTGCTAGAACCGGTTTTAATTCCTCTTTAGTATTGTCAGTGGAAGCTTCAGGCAAAACTACGACGTTGCCACCAATTTTGTCATTTATTGTCGATAATGTTTCTGGCGTCGTTTGCGCGTTTGTGTTTAGGAGTGTGATTTCTTGTGGAGTTTCGATATTTGTTGTCATCGGGGTAACCACCACCGGTGCGTCAACAATCTTGACATCTGAGCTTTGTGGTGGTGGCACACTAGTAAACTTCAGGTCATCAGCATTTGTTGCTGTCACAGGAATATTGTCAACATTCTCCCTAATTGAAACTACCTTAGGTTGAGTGGGTTCGCTGTGTGTGGCTGTTGTCAAACCGCCAACCACATCACCTTCCGCTACATTCACGTGTTCTATTTTGCTTGTGTCTGCATTTGAGATGGCTGCAATGGGAAGTACATCAGAAGTTCCTCTACCTCCATATGAATTGACTTGTAGTGAAGGATTTGTTGATACAGGTTCAACTTCATTTTTAACTTTTTTATTAACTTCCTGAACTTGTTTAGGTGTAACGACGGAACCTCCCTCAACTCCCTGGTTTGTAGGAACATGAACCACTGTAGCGATATCGGGAACAGCTTTAACTCCAGCTGTCACCGTCTCTGGCGTCGTATCTCGAATTACTTTGGTAAGGTTGGTAGTTTCATCTGTGTTTGCTTTCTCTTCTGTTGCTACTGTTGCTTCTCCAAAGGTTTGAACGTGCTGCGGTATTTCATTTCCAATCTTCAAACCAGATATTTTCTTAACTGGAAGGTCTACATCTTTTGACCTGACAGAAACGGAAATTGGTGTACCAATCGAAGAATTTTCGGACGAGCTGCTGCCATTTAGTGAATTTTCAAGTACCGTTGTATCGGTCCCCAAAGACCCAGTCAGCGGTGCATTTATTTTATTTAGAGATACAATCTTCGAGGGCTCTTGGGATATGATACGCTTTGTTAAAGTTGGCTTATCTGCAACAACACTAGGCGCTAATAAATCAGCATTTTTATTTCCAGCTACCACAACCCTCGTCTCACTGGGATTTCTTGCCTCTCCATTACGAGAGTCCGTTAACGAAATAATCGATCCGTTTTCATTTTCTGGCATAATAGTCTGCTTTCCTTCAATGTATTCGGAATTTGGGGGAAAACTAGCTTCAGCGTTTTTGACAGCAATATTGATGTTGTTGGTTGTTTCTGTTTCTCCTAATGTAATCTTTGGACCGGGATGCTCGGCCGGCTCAGTTTCATGTACAACACCATGTGCCGCCGAATGAATAGACATTACATTAGCAGCTTCAGAGAATACTTTATCAGGTTGTAGAAAAGTTTTATTATTATTGTCTATTACAAGACTTTGTTGCGAGACAGTTGGTGCATGAAAAACGGGCTGATTTAGGGCAACTTGTTCCTTTTCTCTTCCAATCTCCTCTCCCACTTGTCCCACAACAACTTTTTTCATATCTTCGACATCTACGCTTTGTCCGCTAACAACTTCCCCCTGATTTTCCTCACCTAAATTGAAACTTTGCTGCTTTTTGCGTGGCCGTTCCTCATTTTCACTATCTACGTCGTGAAAGTGAATCTCCGTTGGATTTACTGTTATTGGTCTCGGTGAGCCCACTGGTCCTGGTGTGTTGTAGACCACCACTGGGGCAATGTTAGATTGAATTAAGGAATTCCCTACGACGGAGTTTGGTACAGCAGCAGCGTCTTCCACAACGTGGATGTTGTTAATAGTATTGGTTGGTATTGATGGTATATTACGTTGGTGGACAGCCGCAACCTGATCTGTAGATTTTACTGACGTGGACATTTTCCCCGGGTCGATGATGGACAATGTCTCTATATTCTCTATTGCGTCTTTCGGGATATTGTCATCCGATTCGGAGAATAGCATATCAATAACATTCTTGTTTTCGACTTTTGGTTCATTCTGATTGCTTTCCAACGGTTCGCTGAATATTACTTCCCGGAGGGGGGCACCTACAACATCGTCGTTAGCATTTATATCTTCCAATAGAATTGTTGATGCTCCTTGGAAATCGGTTGGTGACAACGGTAAAGGATTCACATTAGTTTTCTCCGTATCAACTGCCTCAAAAAGATACACCGGCTCATTCACAGTAGATAAGGTGGAAACGGGGGAAGCAGCGTCAGTTACCAGTATAGTTTCCACAACAGGAGGCACACGAGATTGTAGCAGAGGAACATATACGTCCTTCTCAACTTCTACGACTTTATTCAAGGCTGAAGCGCTTACGCGGTCGACCTCAGAAGAACTTAAAAGTTGTTGACTTGCAAACTCGACTGGGACTGGGGCACTCTTCATTAAAATTACTTCATGATGCGGGTCTTCTTCCGCAATGTTTTGTTTAGCTCCCACACTACCCGGAGAGCGAAGAGCTCTCTCCTCAAATGTGGAAACTTTAACGGGCTTGGTTGGAGCGACAACTTTGATGTTTTCATTTTCTTTTCCATGAAAGAGTAATTCCGACGAACTGCCGGCATTGCTCAGATCTATTTGTGCGGTAGGCATGATGGGGGGTGAAGAAGCTCCTTCGTTTCTAGCACCCAGGGCTTTTTCATTTGTGACTTCTGCTTGTACAATGGCAAGGTTAAGGTTTTTATTAGGTACCACGTTGTCTTCATTCAAAGGACTACTGTCGAGCTTCCCACCAGTTTGTCCCAAATCAGGTACGTGGGGCAAAATACGGTCACCTGATATGGGGCTTGAATCATATAGAATATCTTCTTTTGAGCTCTGCTGCGTTTTCTTAGACAGGTGCTCCTCGTGGCTGGTGTTAACACTATCTACAGCAGAAACGGCAGCATTTGTTACTTGTGTTTTGCGAATGATTTGTTCACCTTCAAGGTTTTGGTCATTGCCCCCTTGTTCGTTTCTGGTGATAGAATTACTGCCATTCAACAGTAGTACGGGGAAAGTGGTTGGAACTTCAGGGTTTTTGGGTGGCGTGGCTGCTAGTAGTGTTGCGTCAAGTACAGGAGAAGCTTTCTGGGTAATGTTGCTACTCGCATAACCGATAAGAGCATTAGATTCATCATTTCCTTTGTCATGACTTTGATCGATTATTTCAGCAGGAACAGAATCTACAGTTGTAGTCAGGCCATTTGGGCTACCTGAAGCTGAAGAAACGACAGACGGCAGATGCTGGGATCTTTCGTCATTCCTGCTTCCATCCGTGCTTTCACCCGCTTGTTCGTAATTAAGCGGCTCAAACTCTTCGTCTTCTTCGTCGTACGGATTTTCTGTTCTGGCGGATCGACCAGGCATGGGGAAAAAATGGAATTCGTCAAATATGGGAACAGATCTTTTCCGTCGTGCCAATAATACCTCTTTGGGAGGAGAAACAGATGTGGTAACATTATTATTATTGGATGAATTGGTCGGAAGAGCGATGAGATCACTTATGTTATGTCCAGGAATAACCAAATCCGATTCTGGGCTTCCCGTTGTGGTTTCTGGAAGATTAGCATCGTCAATTTCAGAATCAACAGGTAGTGAAGAAATTCCACCGGGCCTTAAAATTGGAACCATCGTAGTTCCTTCCACACCTGTCGTCGTTGTCTGCTCTTCGGTAAAGTTGGCGACAGGAACTTCTGAAGTAGGAATGCCATTTAAACTCTCATTCAAAAATACGTTAGTCGCATTTGTATTTAAATTAGATGTTACAGTCACAGGTGATGACACACCCCGTGTTGGACTACTTTCGTTTAATAGCCGGAGACCGCCCGCAATAAAGAAAATGGGCTTTGTAGCCGAAATTTCAAAGTCTTTCATAATTTCTTGCATTTGGTCAATATCTTGGCGTTCCGTCATTCTAATCAACCTCAGGGTGAACTTTTGGCCAAACGTGCTCAGCTCACGTAACATTCTATCCAAGAGACGCGTGAGACGTTGCAAAACTTCTACCGGACTGGAGGATGGAGGGCGAGAATTGGCATTATCCCTAACATTTGTTCCTGTCAGTTCACTTTCTCTTGTGGTGTTACCAATTGTCGAATTGTTGGTTGTCTGGCCGGATTTATAGTCTTCGCTCTCTTCAAAATTCACTACATTTTGAACCTCTTCTTTTGGTTTCGTATCGTCTCCTGTCGTAACTGCACCACCACCTTTGTTTTCTTCTGCCACAATGTACTCCTTCAAAGTATCTCTTTTACTTCTGTTTCTCCTCTGTAAGCGTACAAGAGCTCCGTCGAAGAATGTCTGACTTTGGTCAGTAGGTTGCCCGCCTTCATTGGTATTCCACGTCTTAATTCCGGATTTCCTATTCTCATCTTCATTACTTTCTCTCCTCACGTACGGGAATGGAATTCGATAAGGAAACTTAAACTGTAAACTACTGCTACCACCACCGCCGCCACTACTATTTTCGGCTGTTTCCCTCAGGGAAGGAGGAGAAGTATTGACAGAAAATGCATTCATTGTTGTTGGTGTTGTCTCTTTATTATTCCAATTTTTGATGTAGTTGGAAGCCATCAATGGTTGTGGTTTCTCTGGAAAGCCTTTTGCTCCATTACTGCCAACATCATGAGAACTTTCATTATTGCTGTTATTGTAATGAATGTCGTGACTTGGCACTGAGAAGTTGTTGTTGGGTGGGCTTATTGAGGCTGTTTCCGCATTTTCCCTGCCAAATCGACTTTGTTTTATGGCCAAACGATCCACAGTTGCTGATATTGTTGTACGCCTTCCTTTGTGGCTAGTCGGGGCAGCATCCGAAGGAAGAATGTCTGGTAATCTCATTGGTGCAGTAGGCTTTGTTTTTACTAAAATTAAAGGCGTCTTGTCGCGGGGTAAGACCATATTTTTGTAGGCTTCATCGGTGGATTTGACTGGAAAGCTGGACATTGGGTAAGAGTCACTTTCCAATGAATTGGAAACTTCCGACCTGTCCTCCCACTCGAAATCCCTGGCACTGGGGTTCATTGCGCCATCCTTTTCTGAAAAAGAAGATAAGGCATCTACTAAAACTATAAAACCATGTAAGTAGGATTACAGCGGATATTGTTTAGACTTTCGATAAGAAGTAGTATTTTCCAATTCGTTTTCTCCTTTTGTCATAAACTTATGATTATATTAGTGTACTAGTATATTGAGGTTTCCATCGAATACATATAGAGTTTCTGCGGGTCTCAAGAAAACCGACAAACATTCCATTTTCTTATTGCCAATAATTATATGGAGCATCGCATAGACGAATTTTGTGCAATATAGTAGAAGTGCGCCTACCCCATCTTTATTCCTCCCTATTCTCTCGTAAAGGACCACTAACTATTGAGATTGGATATCTAGAACGGAGACGCTTCCTGTAAACCATAGTCTAATAAAAATGAAAGCTGACAGGCAACGTGGCATAATAAACAACGATTGTTTGGCGGTGTTACCGATGATTCCCCGTCTTCGCGCTCTGAATGACAAACTTGTTTTTCTATTATGATAATGAAATGGGGAGCCGCTTATGTCGACGTTATTGCTTTCCCAGTGACAGTAGTCAATGTCACCAGGATAGCATGTGTGTCTGTGTGTGTCCTACAAGTGTACTTCAAATGACCTCTGAGAATGTTTAAAGCATAAACAGGATCTCTGAGCTGTGCGGCACAGCCAGCAGCACAGACAGACGTACACAAACAATGCATTATTATTGTAGGCCTAGACGCAATCGTGATGTAAATATCTGATACATGATATTATTAAAAGATATGACACAGCAGGAAGTCGGGAACTACGCAGAATTAAATGTAGTAAAAAGCAAAAGTATGACGACTATGACGAGCCTTTCCATTTTACGGAGGCCCTCGCGACAGTAACGAAATTATTATAGCGTACGAATGTATATATTTATTTTACTTTTGAAAGTCTATGGAGGTTTGGAAGGTATATGATTTATTATTAAAAGTATTTCATTTTCATGTACCGACAACCTACCGAGTTTTATTATCCTTTTTATGAAGAAAAGTTATGTGTATTTGACTGTGTAGAAAGTTTGCTGCGGAATAATAAATCGTAAAAAGTGTTGTTGTAGGGAGGTAGACGTGTTTATGAATGAGATGAATGCGTCATTCAGTAGTGCATTGACAAAATTACTTATCTTTGTTCACCGCTTACTACATGGTCAAGTGTACTATTTATTTAATTAAAGGAATATTTTACTTTCCCGTTGTCCTTCAGCCGAGTCGTACCACCACCAAAAGTAAACAAAGAGGCAGTTGCGTTGCAATTAATTGCCGGAGAATGGTACTACTACTCCCAGAGACACTGGGTTGGTGGTGATGCTAGATGTTGTGTCGTCAGAACAAAGAAAAGTGTGTGATGTTGATGTATGATGTTGACAAGAAAACTTAGGTTATACCGCGAACCATAGGGTTATTCCACCACAAAGAGAAAGTTAACGGTTTCTGGTAAAAGAACACCTACATCTATAAAGAAATATTGTCCAGTCCCTGGACCACAAATACAAACTTACTTGGAAAGTAAAAGAGACATACTATATGTAGTCCTGAAAAACAGATAAAGTAACTCGTCGACGAAGAAAGAGAAAAAAGAGAAACAATTTTCGATTTCTCGACACCGATATCCCACAATCTTAGGATTACAGACACTTTCTCATGTTTCTCTACTAATTGCTAAACAAATACTCTTCAATTTAAGGATCACCAGAAAAGAGGTTTCTCCTGCCTTTTACCATCAACCGAGATTTGCTCGCGTCATTGTCAGATTCAACAAAACGAAAATGATAAATGTACGGTGTAATATCGTCAATGAATTCAATGTGTTGTTATGAGATGTCTTCCTAAAAAGCACCATATAGTCCTTCGAAAACATAACGAGAGAAGAGAGTGTATGCTACGAGTTGCACGGTATATAATACGTGCATGGCATGGGGTGTGCTCGTGTATTCCGTGATCTTATGAACATCAAGAAACCGAAATCAATAAGAGTCATTTTCCACGAACGAAGGAAATAACAAGAACATCATTTCCTCTTTTAACACCGACCAATTTCGTATGATATGTATCATGAAAAATAAATAATATGGAAGGCGACCACGGGAGCACGCACTCATGTACATTCAAAGCGAAAATGAAACGATTACTGCGCTGGTTTGAACGTGATTCCCCCATCACAAACACAAATACCACTTAGCATCTTTGCGTTTAAAATTCTATAGACATGTAGAACGGAGCAGGGAAGACGTTTGCAGGCATCAAACTAATAATAAATAATAATAATAATAATAATAATAATATAAACAGAGAAGAAATGTTTGAAAATGTACGCAAGGTTCAATGTTCAATGTTTTCATTCTAAGCTAATGTGCCAAACTTTCACCTCGACCGAAGAAGGTAAACGCAGGCCGGAGAAGTTAAGTGATTTGTAGCAATGACGTTAACGAGACATAAACTGCTGCGGCTTTATATCTAAAGTGGAAAGTGAAATTTTCTAAACACAGCAACAACTTCACGCCGTGTACGATATTCTAAATATAAATGACTGACTACGTGTATGGTAGATAGTACATACGGTGTTATGATCAGTTTCTGTATGAAATATGCAATTTTCCCGTTATCAAACAAATGTGTTTTCTCACTTTCTCACTCGAATTTTTGTAAGCTTATATGGGCACTTACCTACAAGTTGTAAATTGCCAATTACCTACATATACGTACAATTGACGTCAAAATAATTTCTATGATTTACTATTACGCTCATCATAGTATGCATTCAAATCTGATATCTAGCATGCATTGATAACACTAGCAGTTTTATTTAGGAAAACACATACATATATTTGCCCAGTCCAGCTCGGAGCTCGTTTTGGAAGTATCTCAGCAAAATATTATGTGCTAGCGCTGGATACGCTCAAGAATAGTTCAAACAAATTGGAATTCCTTATTCCCATTATGGACACTTTTAAGCGCTTGAAGACGAAAGGTAAAATGGAAGAAAGAAAGGATATACCTGAAAACCAGTCAACGAGCCGTTCCTCAGGAGCGGTGTGAGCGTCGTCGAAATCCTCCCAAATAGAAGAAACATCCTCATTGTGGCGAATCTCGCCTTGGGAATTGGAATTCCCCTGAAAAATGGACGATGCAGAGACACGTCCTTGCCACAGTAATAAGCACAAGAAAATGGTGGGTGCTGGAGAGACCCACAGCTTCTGTTAAAATATCAAACAAGGAAAACTCTTAAGTTTATAGTTTGGCGAGCATCAGTAAAAAAACCACCAACACCACCACGCATACCCGCACTTTCCGTAACACAAACACTCGGATTTATGCTCGCTCAACGGCAGTAAAAAGTGCAAGAATAGCCTACATGCGGCATGTGACGCAAAGGTTTAAGAAGGACGTTAAGTATTAATTTATTACACTGCAATACTTTAATAAATTTTGGAAGAAGGAAAAAAGGAATGAAAGTGATGCTGGTAAAGAATGTGCTTACTTTCTCAGGTCTCCCCATCTTGGAAAATTTGTCGGAGAGTTGTCGTCACTACAGATATAGCCAGTCGGTCAAACTTTTTTTTACTCCAGGACGAGCGAACGCGTAAATAACGATGCGGCTGAGGAACCAGCAGAGTCACTTGTTCACTTTTGAACCTGCAGCCAAAAAGTGCTGTTTTCTCTCTGACCCTAGCACAACTTTACCCACAAATCAGGCCATAACGTGTCTATTAACGAGACCCTTAAGAGCTCCACTAATGACATGTTTTGTACTTGGGCTCTATATGATGCAACGCAAACAGCAATATAGTTTTCTACCTTTCCTATATGAATGTGCGCATCCATCTGTGAAAAATGTATGTTTTCTACACAGGTGAGGTTAGTCGGTTAGTGTAGAATCATGATTGCTTAGTACTTCATATACGCATTTTTACGATTTCGTTTGATCAAAAGAGGAATTCGAGGTCAGAGTGATTTTTACGTTTAAACATATCCATTTCACTTTTATTGTCCCGAATTTTTTTTTACCTCAGCACTCTAGAAAGCTCATGGTTTTCACGAAGACTCTTGCACACAAACACACTGGTTATTTTCATGGGAGGGCTAAATGTTAGGGTAGTGTCTCTGTCTCTGTAAAACGTTATTGGATTTTCCAGCAATCGCTTTCTTATTGGGTATTAAACGAAGAAAAAAATTGATCCCTTCTTTTAAGTTAAAACTGACAAAAACACAATTTTGGGTTTATTACGATTACGGCGTACATATATATACCTGTACATATTATATGACTTGAGATCAGAAAATGTTCTTACGCATATGTATCCTTTATGCTTTAAAAATTGTGCTTTGAATAAAATACGGTGTATAACCATCAATGAAAAAAAAAACGTTTATCTAACGAAACGAATAAAATAGGGATAAACAATCCTAAAAAGGTACAATTTTTCTGGAGAATTTTCTGGAGAGCATGCATTCTTCTAGGTATTGAGGAGGCTGCCGAGGTCCCTTTTTTACACGAAATGTTTTTGTCTAAAAAAATTTGTTGTTGCTTTTGCTTTCAATTTTTTTCTAAAGATTCACTTTCTTGGGACTTGACAAGTGTTAAGGGTATTGGGATTACGTAAAGAATATATCCTTTTGTGTCGTTTCACCTTGAATCGTCAGCGATCTTTTGTGCTGAGTTATTTGAAAGTGACACTTTTCTTAGTGTAGTTAAACAGTTGAGTATTTTTTCTGGGTTACTGCTAGCTGAGTAAGAAACAAAGAAAACAAAAAGATGGTCTACCGTCTACCGTCCTACTATGGTGAACGTGTAAACTTTTTTGTTTCTTTTAAACCTGTCACTGTTACGTAAAGCGTTTAGGATTATTGGATGTTTTAGTAGAATAATTATTACGTGAAATTCTTTCACTTGTGAGCAGTGATATACTTCAAAAATTGTCTAACAACACAGCGTGTGTGTCCCTTCATTATTGGTGTTGTATTTATTTGACCTCTCTACAAACACAGGTACAGTATTCATGCGATGGAATGTAGTTGAACTCTTTTGTTATTTTGTTGAATGTATGTATGAATAATACATTTCCTGATAACACCGAATGAATTAAGCCATTAGATCTGGGATGAAACTGTTTTCGTGTTGCGGCATTTAGTAGCATTAAAACTGCTGAAAAGACGGAACTCTTCCTCTTTCATTGAGATGAATTTTGGCTGATATAATTTATCATTGTTCAGCGTAGAAAATGTGCTGCGGAAATATGAACCCATATTATGTTACACAGTGTTACTGAGAAAAGGATTAAATGGTCACTGCCTGGGATATAATGAAATACTAGGTCAGGAGGAGACAACGGCACGGAAGTCGTAGATGTAGACATTCAAAAACTGCTATACATCATATCAAATATAGGTAAAAGTCTAGGCTTCTACACTACATGATTGATAGAACATAAACATATCATTCATGACGTGCAATGATATGAAAACCTTTAATTGTAATAAAATTGTTGAAGCTGGCATTACATTCAGAGGGAATATACTTCAATGGGTGGGTAGAACCTGAGCTCATTTATTCGTGTGCTACTGCCAATGATCTCATCCTGAATGGTAACTGTGAAATACTTGTAGTTGTCTTTCTTACCACATTGCTGCTCAGGTGTAAAGCCGGTAATAAATTCATTCTTAAATTAATCTATCTACAAGTTAAGATATGCAAAATACAATACATTTGAAAAATACAGTTATTCATTCCTTCTGCTTATCTTTCACTGTTTTTTATCGAATCTTACAAGACATTCTTTTCCTATTGTCGTCTAGAAATCCGTCAACTACACACTAAAGACATACAAAAGTTGTATCGCTGATAAAAAATATTGGCGTTGGATGATGACTAAAAATTCCAAGTTATCCCCCTTTTCACTTTAGAGCCGACAGGTGTCCAACCTTTCATGCATAAAATGTTTACAAAAATTCCTTTGAAATCGTTTCCCTTTCTAAACGGTTTTTGTTGTTTCTCAGGGTCAACATTGAATAATACTATATACTTTTTGCTACTTAATTCAATAAATCTTTAAAAATCCGAATTGCTGTAGCATGTTTTCGTAAAATAGAAAGTGATCATCGAGTGTAGGTACTGAACTGACAAAGATTTAGGTACGTATGTGTTATATACCCATATAGACTCTTACAAAATGGTTTTATTGACGGATTCCCATGTAGCTTGGGTTGGGACATGGGACCTTGAAAGTAACCTTTTTAAGACAACTTTCACAAACAAATACAAAATGTCCTCTTGATGTTTTACGCATAAAGGTGATAACAAAAGTGAATGTTTTCGCTTGAGTTTGTACGACAATAATAAACAAATTTTGTTGTTGTTGAATTCCTTTCAATTACAATACAAGCGTATTACACATACAACGTTTGCTTACAAACCTGCATATTACTCTCATTCACGAAAACAATTCAACTTAAATATTCTTCCTCCACAAGACTCCAATAAGATCCTCACAGAACGTACAAGGGAATTGATTCAGGCGCAGATAATTTAATCTGTCATTCCAGACTACTGTAGATTGAATTTACATAATCTCTTTATAATTAAAACTCAAGACATACGGTAACATTGTACAATACGAGATACGATCTATCTCTGTCATGTTGAAACGAAACAGATATAGACAATGAAATAAATCCAAGTAGATCCAGTTGGTTAAGCCCACCAGCTTTTCCTCTCCACTGGTCTCAATTTGCTCCACTTTGTTGTAAAAACCTAACAGCGGGGAGACCTTTCCACATGTTAGACATGTACAATCTTTTCCCTAACATTTATATACCACCTGATATGTACGTCTTTTTGGATGCATACTAGGTAGAGTAATGAAAAAAAGTCCGGAGAACATGGAAAATAAATGTGTTTATATGATGATGATACCAAGTGAACATCATCGTCATGTGTGTGTGTGTGTGTGTGCTTCCTGTTTCACGCAATTAAGTTTTGGAAAGGATACAGATAAAACTTTAAATTACTGCAAATTGGATTTTGAAGAACCTACAGACTCCATAACATAGTTGAAGTATAAATTTGACAGATATGTACGTTACGTCTGCTGCTACTCCTACCTTCAACCTTTCTGCTTGAATATTGTATTATGTACTGATTTATTTCTCCTCGTTTACGTGTTTTCAATTTCGAACTCGTAGTTCTAACACCATGAGGGGGAGTAGCTTACTCACTGGTCTAGCAAATAAAGTTGTTCTCATTTCAGGTAAGTTTTAGGAGAAATTTTCACAGTAATTAAATTTAGCTTGTGCATTCAGTAGCGAGTATGCACACTTTTCGTGTGGCGTGACACTATTGAATTTTCCTTATTGAAGGAAGTACCAGTGGAATAGGGAGGTACACGGCCATTGAGTTTGCTAAGAATGGTGCACGATTAGCACTGGCTGGAAGAAGACGTGACGCGTTGGAAATAACAACGAAAGAGTGCCAGCAAGCAGGAATTGCTACGGAAAACGTGAGAATTTAAATTATTCTACCACCGGGGCATTTTTACATCTGTCATGACCCATGAGCAAATTGCAACAATGAATTCGACCGACTCGAACTGAATGTCTGCTCTACTTCATACAATATGTCTAGATAATACAAATTCAAGCAGATTTGGAACATGCGGAAGAATGCAAATCAATCGTAAACAAAACAGTCGATAAATTTGGCCAGCTGGATGTGCTTGTGAATGCGGCGGGGATTTTGACCTCTGGCGGAATCGAAAATTTATCTTTGGAAGATTACGATAAACAAATGAATGTTAATGCCAGAGCATTATTTATTACAACGCAGGCTGCTGTCCCTCACCTGAAAAACTCAAAAGGGAGCATTGTAAACGTGTCAAGTGTTACAGGGCTCAGAGCTGTAAGTATTATTGAAGAAGGGAGAAAGCAAGATGTACATTTTGGAATCGAATGTTACGCGCAAGGGAAACACATTTGCTCTTATATGACAGTAATATCATAAATTATCAAATTCTCTCCAGTTCCCTGGAGTTGTCTCCTACTGTATGAGCAAAGGTGCGGTGGATCAACTGACAAGATGCGTTGCTCTAGATTTAGCTGGCTATGGGGTCCGGTGTAACGCAGTTAACCCAGGGGTTATTGTAACGAGTCTCCACAAATCCGCCGGAATGGACAACGAAGCCTATCAGAAGTAATCTCAGATAAATTGATGCCATATTTTCTTGCTTTATTGGAATGTAATAACCAAAAGCGTGTGACACCATGTTGTTACCATCCACAGTGCACATGTAGCGCGTAGTCATCAATTGTTTTGATCCTGATCATTTGGGACCGTCGTGAACCGCAACATAATACGTCCATATTTTATTCATAGTTTTCCCCACGTTCTTTTCATAATGCCAAAAGTTATTTACAACTATAAACTTATCATGTGTAAAGAAAGTATATTTCACAGGGACCAAAATAACACCTTGTTAATAACACTCCACCTGAGAATTCGGACGGGGAGGACCATTTGTATCTTGTTCACTGTCCCCCGTATCTTCCTGTTGAACTTGCTTTATCAAAGGATTTTCGGGATGTTTATCCAATCCCTCAAATATTTCCAAGTAATCAAAGGTTCTCCCGGTTTCCCCTTTGTCTAATGATCTTAGGTCGTCCAGATCTGTTTCGCTCAAGGCAAAGTCAAATATCTGAAACATACGTACGGAACCCGTGAGTTTTACCGATCTGCATATGCTTTCATAAGGTTAAGATCTAGATTCTTGTAAAAGGGAAGTAGGTAGGTACTAGAAACTGTACAGAGGAGTTTGTCTGCTCTTGTTCAGTGTAATTACTTACATCAAAGTTGCTTTTAACTCGCTCCCACGAGGAACTTTTTGGAAGGGCAATAACATCATCTTGATACAAAAACCGAATTAACACTTGAGCGGGATTTTTATTATATTTTTCTGCAATTCGTTCCACGGTTGGATCCGATAGGACATGAGGAATTCCCTGCGATCCACTAGAAAACCATAATGCATTACCATTGTAATTGTAGTTGATTGTTGTATCGGCATTAGCTTTTTTACGTTATTTGCGCTTTCTTTACATGAATGCTTCACGTCGACCAGGCGATCCCAGTGGTGCGTAGGCAGACACCGTTATACCGTGAGCTTTGCAAAATTTTCGCAACTCTTTCTGTTGAAAATAAGCGTGAACTTCGACCTAGATTCGTAACGGTGTAATTAAATCACCGAACTTGATAAATAAACAAAAACTAAATTTAGCTTGCATGTAGTCTCAGAGTACCTGTATATTTGCAATCGGCTCAGAAGCAACATCCATGATCCGCTGCATTTGCTGGCAACTGAAGTTGGATACTCCAATGCCTTTAGTTCGTCCAGCACGAACTTGCTCTTCCATTGCTTTCCACACACTTATGATGTCAGTGGAGTAGTCAAATTTGATACATCCTGTTTCATCTCTAGGAAAGTACACGGGCGGCTCTTCTTCTGAATACTCAAATCCAACTGGAAAGTGTATTAGATACAAGTCAACGTAATCTAGTTTCAGATTATCTAGTGACTTTTTGAGATAGTGCTCCACGCGTGAAGGATGGTTGCCTATCATAGGAAGCTGTTTCAAAAGTTAGTAAATTCAATACGACATATTACAGCTTCCGTCTGCTTCAAGTGGTGGTATGGTTTGGGGGTAATGACATACTAAAAGTAGGTAATTTGATTAAAACATTTTACTACAGGAGCAATATTATACAACACAGTTCAGTGTACCTTGGTCGTTATAAACACATCCTCCCGCTTCACCTTCCCAATGTCAAACATTTTCTTGAGGGCATTCCCCACGCAAGGTTCATTTCCATACAAAAGGGCACAGTCAAAGAGACGACAACCGGCCTCCAAGGCAGTAGCAATGACGTTTTCAGTCTCTTCGGGTTTCACCTGTGCCGTTTCATTTTAGATTACACCGTTATAATTACTTCCGACAGCGAGAAAATATATTAAAACAGCAGCTGTCGACAATCTACATGTGTAAGTAATGATGTAAATTACTTACAGCTCCACATCCTAAACCAAACTTTGGGATTTCAAGTCCACTTTCAAGGGTTGCACAGTTATCCCCCATTTTCGCCTTTGGTTATTTTTGTAGCTTCGCCCACCTACCTCTTAATTTGTTGTATAGTATATTGAGTGGATGCACTCCAATACTTTATATGGTTATGTTTTGAAGGGTCTGGCCACTTTGCTTTAGTTTTACTGTTGATTTTTAAAACAAAATGTGCTATTACAACTTTAGTACAAAAAAACCTATAAAAACGCTTAAAAATGTAGTAATTCAGAGTTCAGTGCTCGATTTAAATCATAATGTTGTAATGTCAAGCGGAGATAAAGTATGTTTGACGCTCAAACGCAAACGTATCAGCCAGTTACACAGAAACTTATTACTGGTAATGTTGAGTTCTCATGCTTTAGGTGCATAACATACAATGAATTGTGATGTTAAGATAACGACGATTGTAAAAATGGGACATGAACGAAACTCGTTCTTCAAGGCAAACTTTTTGTAGTGCGTATCCATATCCTTTGCCTGTTAAAGTGGTTATATGTTCAATATAGAAATGCTTAAAAAGATGAAGATGGTCATCACATCATTTGAGATAGGATGAACCATTCAGTCAGTACGAATAGTTTCTGAAGTGTACCCATTTCAGTTTGTTGGTTATCGTCTGGGTCGTCGCTCGACACCGTCTCTGTGACCTTTGGAAGACTTACTGATTTATTAGGCTAAGCGATATTGCGGTACCTATTGGTTATCATTTCAGTCTGTACAGACGTCCGGCCACAGAACCGTATTCTCTTACGAGATTTAAGAAAACTGATTTCAGAACCAATTCGTATGCAACTCTAGTTACTCGTCCCGGTTTTTGATTCGACGATACACCTGCTCTGGACAATCTGGTGGACGAAGCTCTGTTATTGTTCTCAGCTCTTGTTAGATAGGGTTCAAATTTGGTAGAAAATGTGTCTCTGGGGAACTATCGACGTATAACACGTGTAACTAAGAATGGCTGACGGTTGACAGTTAAAATGTCCATTGGCTTCTACATTTGCTTTCCTTAATGCACGTTTCATCCAAATGAGACAGGGTTTTTTTCTCAAATGAGACGAAATATTTTCTCAAATGCTGCAGCGTAAGTAAACATGTCACTGGCACCTCCTTGCATACATGAGCTAACTTTGATAATTCACAAATTGGATGCGACCGGACCGGAGACCTTATAGGCATTTTTATGCGTATACAGAGTTTACCATATTAAAATTTAAAAAAAAATCCTGAATGCACATCTGCGCTACCACATTTTATGTTACAACTCTCTACTCTAGTTATTATTGATTTGTAATGAGCGGTTACAATAAACATTGCAAACAATAATTATAATTAAGAACAGTAGTCATACGCATACATCAACCAATAATACTTTCAATTATGGCACAAAAACATTTTAGTTCTTATACGTTGTAATTAACATCCCTTGACACATTTTGTAATGATGCAGATTTTTGGAGCACTCTAAATCAACTCATGCACTTGGGAGACCTGGGGAAGCCGAAGAAGTAGCAAAAGCGATTGTATTTTTGGCGTCTAATGAGTTGTCCGGATTTATAACGGTGATAGTGATAATAAAACAGAGATGAAACAACAATAAGTTTTCAATTACCATTGATGCACTTACAATTGTTGTTTAATTTTAAACAGGGGGCTACACTTCCAGTAGATGGAGGGAGAGGGGTCATGTGTCCACGTTGAATCAAATATGAAGTATTCTATTCCAAGACGTTTTTCATCCGGTAAGTTACACACTGCACAATTTGTATGTAGACTGCAGTTGGGGTAATGTGATAATTCTCGGAATTCCTAATATGTTGTTGTGACTTATACATTTACCTATCATGGAAATAAACAATAACCGATATATATGAAATAAAAAACTCAGTCACTTACTACACAACTTATTTAACATAATTAGTACCTTCCCAAAGAATTATCCTTTAGGATAGTTTTATTTCAGTGTTTTCTTCATTGAGTTTAGTATTCATCATTATACTATACCACGAAAACCAATATTATTTGCAATGTCATTTTATCACTAATTGGGGTGCCGGCTGCCAATGAGTTGCATTGGCAGGTTGCAGATACCGGTTAAACTATCTTGTACCAATTCTCCATTTACGCAATGCATAAATGAAAAAGATAAAAAGGATTTTGTATAGTTGTACATGTCTTTTGGTTTATACTTCATTCTACTTATACCTAGTCCTGAGCACATATTCATGTGCTGATGCTGATATTTGACAGGACGCACCGAAACAATCCAGCATACAAGTAGGTATTTTCGTTGTTGCACATGAAAATCCAGCTGTTTTTGCTTTCATATTGTATCATGCTTCAGTCTTCTTTCATTCATGTGCTTTTCAAGTATTTTGGCATTTGGCATACAAAAATCAGAACCTCGAAAGTGTTTAACTAACAAAAACGGCCCCAAGACTAAATTCCTTCTGTGAAATCAGAGAACATGGCTGGCTTAATTTCTGATCTTGCAGGCAAAACCGTACTTGTTACAGGTACCACGTTACATCTCAAGTATTGTAAGGTTGATTTGATTTTATACTCTTCTAAAATGATCACTATTTTTACCTTGGAAGGTGCCAGCAGTGGCATTGGTAAATTCGCTGCTATCGAATTCGCCAAACATGGAGCACAACTGGCGTTGACGGGAAGGAATAAGGAAGCGTTGCAAGATACAAAGCAAACGTGTTTAAAGGAAGGACAGACGACAGATGAAGATGTGTGACATGAAAGCATCTTTTGGCTAATAAATCCTCTATAATTGTTGTATGCTTATGTGCACCACTCCACCACCATATTTCTTACAGATTTTTATCATCACAGCAAATCTAGAAGGTGCTGAAGAGTGTAAAAGAGTTGTTGCTGAGACTGTGGCAAAATTTGGAAAACTTGATTCCATCATTAATTCAGCCGGCATCGCAGTTACAGGCAGCATTGAAACCGTAAGTTTGGAAGATTACGATAAACAAATTAATGTTAATACAAGATCACTCTTCGTCATTACTCAAGCAGCCGTGCCCTACTTAAAGAAGACAAAGGGAAACATTGTGAACGTGTCAAGTGTTGCTGGATTGCGTAGTGTAAGCGATGCAATTGCTATTTAACTCCATTTTCGCGCTAAAAATAATTTCCCCCGCCCATGTTGAATGTTATACAAATATCAATTTATTATCAGTTTCCCAACGTGCATACGATAAGTAGGTTCTTTTAAGTTTTGTAATCAACGTTTTAAATATTAACATATTTCATTAAATTAAATTGTCACATTTATCTAGGTATTTGGAACGTTCAAAAGGAACGCATGCTCTAGGACGAGTTGGAGAAGCTGACGAAGTTGCAAAATCAATTGTCTTTTTAGCTTCCAATGCCTTAAGCAGTTTTATAACAGGAGCAAATTTACCCGTAGATGGTGGCAAAGGTAAAGCAACTGTTTTGTGGTTTATGAGTTATATTTATTTTAAAAGAGAGTAATAAGTTTTTCTGTTTTAGGTGTGATGTGTCCTCGCTGATCAATAGAAGTTACTAACGCAGATTTCGAGACTTCAGGGCTGAAGATTCATTATAAGAACTATACTTCGAAAAGCTTTGTTATTGTTGTTGTTTTAAGTTGTGATATTGATGAATGAAAAGTCAAATATAAAATACCGATTGATACCATTTCATCAAACTTGCTATTGAGTGATTTATTTTGCAAAATGTCTTTTCAAAATGTCAAATACAAATTAAAGCTCGGCACGTTCTATAATTTTCCCAGTATTTCACTTTAAATAGGTTAATGTTAAAGATTTCAAGTGTATATGTTACAGATTTCGCTGAAAGCACCGCTAAATTCAATTTTGATCATGATGGCTACGTTGATACGGAAAGTGTATTACCTCAACCTATCAAACATTGACCTAAAATTCAAGATTGCATTGCATTAAAATGTTGGTTATATTTCATATCTATTGAATTAATGTCGCGCAATTTATAATACCTTTTTAATGAATACAACTCCATGTAAAATTTTAGTTCTGCCTTAATCGTTCAAAATAATAAAACCCTTTTCACACGGGGAGACACCATGAGTTTAATTGTAATAATTTTTGTAATTTGCAAATTTTCTGAGCAGCTTCCTTGTATATACGGGAACAGCGATTATAACGGTGGCTCATCAACCCATAACGTAAGTACATACGTTTAACCTTCATGGCACAAACACTACACATACGAAGATATACTCCCCACTTCACATAAATTCAATTAATAAACACTGTCGGAGTCGGAGAGCAGACAGTTGACACTTATAAAATAATTTTTTTACTCTACCCAAAAGGAGGATGTTCCTGGTGAACCACTTTCACCGTTAGATTTCAAGAATGCTGAAAAATTATCATGTAAGACCAAGGCCAATAAATCGATATACATATCTATAAAATATAACATCAGTAATTGTTTCAATTAGGAACACAATTCTATCTCCCTTGTTAGCGTTTTCAGCAACGCAGCCGTCGTCGGATATGCCTTACACTGAAGACCCCACCGAAAAAGGAGGATACTATGATGGAGACATAGTCGTTGATGCCGAGGAAAGGTCAAGCACTAAAAACTCGATTAGGGATACAAATAAAAAGTGGGGAAATGGCACTGTGCCCTACTTGATTTCTTCAAAATTTGGTAAGACGAACGATGAAATATTATACATGTCTAATGGGTCATTGGTATTAAATTGGAGAATCTTGATCATGTCAAGGTGAAAGAGAGAGAAGTGTGATAGCAAGAGCTGTTTTAGAGTACAAAAGGCAAACTTGTATCACATTTACCCCTCGAAGCACTGAACCTGATTACATCATGATAACTACTGGCGAAGGTTGCAGCAGCCCTGTAGGACGGAGGGGAGGGTATCAGTATGTCACTTTAGGGGAAGGATGTATTTATTCAGGAATCGTGATGCACGAATTAATGCACACTATCGGTTTCTGGCACGAACAAAGCCGTTGGGATCGTGATGATTATGTTACAGTGCACTCTGAAAATATACAGTCAGGTTAGCATGCCACTTTTTATTTTCTCTTTAGCTGTTAATGTGTCAATTTGTCTAAAACAAAGTATTGTACGTTTATTGGTAAGGCAGGTATGGAAGACAATTTTCGAAAGGTATCCTGGAAGGACACCCAACATTTTAATGCGTCCTATGACACGTCTTCAATAATGCATTATGGCCCTTACGCTTTCTCCAAAAATCGACAAAAGTACAAAACAATTACGCCAAAAGTATCTAATGACAAAATGGGACAACGACAAAACTTTTCAGAGGTCGTCGTTTACTTTTATATTTATAACTAAAACACTATTTTCTTGAGAATTTTTTACCGCTTTTATACCATTGGAAATAGATTGATGTCTCCAAAATTAACAAGCTGTACAACTGTAGCAAACAATTGGATGGTAACGAATCAGATACAGGAGGAGCTGCAAACTCGGACGATAATAATAGTGGAACACCAGCAACCGAACAATGGCAACGCATCCGGCGGTAAAACCACTTATTTTAAATGACTAAATGAAAATGAGTTTTGAAATATTGAACTTTTCTGTAACTCCAATATTAGATAATTCACAAAAGTGCATAGACAACCACCACAACTGCCAAAAATGGGCCAGTAATGGTGAATGCCAAAAAAATCCAAACTGGATGTTAGTCAACTGTAAACTTTCCTGTAATCAGTGTCGTAAGTATGATTCATGCCAAATATGTATGCATTGATATATTTTATAATTTCCTGAAAAAGTGTAATTAATTTCTTTTCTCTAACTTAAAAGGTTCCTCCTGTACTAATAGCAATAAAAATTGTGACGCTTGGGCGGCTAGCGGGGAATGCTCGAAAAATCCGGGCTACATGAACGCACATTGCGCAAAAGCTTGTAAAAAATGCTGATGCGCATATGAATACTATTGACTATAATACGCATTTTTTCTGCAGCATTAAATTAAACGCTTAATAAAAACATTCAAACAACAATAGTTCAGTAAAAAAATCAGTACATCATAAAAATAACATCGGGTGATGCGATATACGTTATATCCGTCGACCAAAGACGCCACTCTCTGGTTAAATCATATCTACCGGATTCTTACAGTGTCCATTAAAATGTAAGCATGACTCTGGTTGTAGCTGACCTGTAGGAATCCCTCTTCGCTGCATTCGATGGTTTTGAAAATTTAATCTACTATATACGGAGTCATCCCGTTTCGGAGGGGAGCTCCACAGATTTTCAGCAAACGCCGCAGCTCTCGGCCACAGTTTAACTTCTACTTGCCACGGCCCTGTCTATAATCAGCACGCAAGAAACGAAAGTTTTTCAAATAAAGTTTCTTTTGATTTCTATCATAAAAAATTAAAATGAAAGGACATGTCCAACCTTCTCACTCCACAGGGGTGCCTCTGCACCTAAAATTTGACTTTTTCTTTGGACAGTATTGGCATTTAAATAATAATCAATCTTGGTATCATAGAATTTCTAACCGAGCAATAATAATATAAAAAAATTGTCAATACATATATCCATGTGTAAATGCAAATAAATATGGAAGCGACCGAAATAAATTAATTTTCAGTGATGTACCTGCCACATATGATACGGCCAGTTTTGCTCCCTACCTAACCACGTTCCTTCTCCCCAATCCAGATAAAATTTATCGACGTACGACAACACAACCGAAAACCCACGATCAATAAGTTTACTTGTTTCTCTGCTGGTGGCTAATGAAAGTCAAAGAAAATGACATTTGGTTACCACATACTGTTATTAAGAAAAAAGTTTATTAAAAATGTAAACTTACTCGGCTCCCAAACTTGTATTATGTAGTTTGAAACGTTCAAATATTTTTGTTTTGCTTCCTCTGCAGTTAATGAGGATGTCCACAGCATCGCCGTAACTTTTTCGCTCTGTTTTCTTAGACGGTCAAAAGCTGAATCAAAAGTTAATTTGCTAAATAAACAGACATGTAATGTAACCGATAGAAAGTGTAACAACATTACTAGATCGCAACCTTGAGTTTGAAAGTATTGCCACAATTTAATTGCATTATTGCCATGTTGGCTAATCCATGTTTGAAGGGTGGGCTGTTTTTTCCAACTGTTAGTATTAACTTCATCACCACCCATGTGAAACAGGTCCTTATCGAAAACGTCAAAAAAGTCAGCATATAATCTCTCTAAAGATTTAGAAAGTACATTTTAAATTACATGACTAAAGATTTAAACTCGTATAAAATTGACGAGGAAAATATTTATATTGAACCAACCAAGAAAATCGTAGACGTGCATATTCAAGGGATTGAGGATTCCGCTATTCGGGCAAAATAAAATAGGCATATGTGGTTTAATACGTAACAAAACCAATTAAATTTGGGGTTTTACCAGGGAGGCTGTCCACAAAGATTCTTCCACTTAGCATCATATGTATTAATGTAAAAGGCTAGATCACCCAAGTCTAATTTTTTGCCAAACTGCCAACCATTACCGGCATGAGATGGTGCGTCCAACTCTGGAATAATTTTAACTCCGCGAACTCTTGCATACTTTACAAACTCCTTGAGTTCTTGTGGAAAATATATATGATCTTCTGACAGTGCTCCATATTGTGTCAACTAATTTTACAATTATAAAATTAACGCTATACTTTAAAAAAATGCAGTATGTGTATGTAAAAATCAATCCACCACTAAATTACAGACCTGTGGAACTCTGTTTGAGTGAAACGTAAAGGAATTGCTATCAGTCAGATGGAGATGCATAATGTTTAATTTATTAAAGGACATTCCATCGACTATTCTTCGTAGAATGTTTAGCGGAACGAAATTCCTAGCAGCATCAATCAATATTCCGCGGTATGGATATTTTGGGCGATCTTGTACATAATATGTTTTCAAAATCTACAAAATCAGAAGTTATAGAGTTACAAATATCGTGACTTGAATATATGGAATATATAAATACAAGTAAATTAGTATTTCGAATTAAAACCTGTAAACACTCCCTGGAAGCGTCTAAAGCTATCAATTGACCGAGTGTTTCTAGGCCATGTCTGATCCCAAAAAATGTTCTTCCGTAAATTAATACAGACAAATGTATTCCATTTGTCACCTGGCAGTCGTATTCAATGTAACAACATTTAATGAGGTGTAATCGCAATATTGTAAATATAAGGGTTTCCTTGTCATGCCTTGTACTGAACAATTCAATTGCACTATTTAATGCTTATTTACCCCAGCGTCTTCTTCAATGCGCATTTCATACGATTCGTCTGTGGCTAGAGAAAATACAGTTTCTGTAGAATTGACAGCTATCGATAAATGCAGGAAATTGTTAGCAATCGTGCTTGCTAAATTGCTGTCCCTTGAGAATGGCCACATAAAGGCAAAACTGCTAGTTTTGGAGATCAAACGTGGGTACTGTTTTGGTGTACAAATTATTAGTTAAAAATAGGTTTCTTAACATTTCCTTTAATATTTAAGTAATTTTGCTCATAAAAGAGAAAATGCACATTTTCAAAGAAGGTTGTCTTGAGTAGAAAAGCTTCTTGTATTAGTCCCTGTACTTCTTCTGATGGTGCCGTGATTTTGGTTAATCGCACATTTCCCGGTAAAAACTTAACGGTGTCTTTCCCTTTTGTCTGTAAACATGATCCATACATGTAGGCGTGACATTTTACTCTAATATCGTAGTGTCATCATAATTATATAGATGTTCCACATTTAATTTAAGTTTCGAAAGTTGGACAATAAATTCTCCATTAATCATCTAAACTAACTTTCATACAGTACCTGCGACTTGGGGTAAGGCCATACAGAACCATGAGATCCACAGGTGAGCCAACAAACTTCTAAGGAATTGATAACCTCACTTTCATCAGCCTCTCGACGTTTGCAGCTATTGCTGTCGCAGACATACGTCCATCGCGGTGCATTAGGTCTAAATGGTAATTGGGTAATTAATTATCTGCATGTATAATAAAAACTATATTAAATATAACGTTAGCATATCATTGCATTAAATTGTGCAAGGAATCAAAACTTTCGATTTGCCTATCTATATGCTGCATGCAATAAGTAGGCATTCTGTGTTTGCACACTTCAATACACAATGCAGCTGACGTGTGTAGGTGTAGTAAGCAAAAGCATAGTGTCCAATGTCGATAGTCTAATACTAATATGGTACTAGTACCGGGATATTGGCACCAATCGAAACTTGTACAATTGAAGGTTGACTGATTGCGAAATTGCGAGTATCAAAACTAGTCAATTATTAACAGTGTACAGCACTGTATGGGACACGAGAAATGAGAGGGAGACATGTATTATTAATATATACTTATTTGATGTTGCCTCCCCCACTATACAAACGCAAGAATTGTGAATAATGTTGGTAGCGTTTTCAAAATAGTATATCTTTGCACAAAATGGTAAATTTGGTGACTAATACAGACATGGCATGAACACCACACTTCACATTATTTATCGTTACTTAGTATAGTTGTATAATATAAAAAGAATGCGAATAGAGATAACGGGAGAATGTGTATATACCCATTACGTAACCATTCATCAGAAGCAACTTCACTACTTCCATCCATGGTTGGCCTGTTTTCACTCGCAGCGGCCGATTGTCTTTCCGGTGTTCCAAAATTTAAAGGGGATACCCCATAAACATAACTAGTAGATGAGAATCGAGAAATCACAAATGTAAAGCACAAAATGAACAAAACCACAGCTGCCAATGGAATACGTTGAATCGTCGTTATTAACGTTCGAAATCGCGATGAACCCATTTTTGACTGCTGAATATTTCTGGTTGCGGAATATTTGCGATTACAACTGTAGCGTGGCATTGGATGGGAGAACAGAGAGTTGTAGGAAATTTCATTCAGAAGAAGTTTTCCTTGATAGCAGGCACTACACAATCTTAAATTTGTTCCATTATTTATCGGGATCAATACATCAACCGGTATGGTATGACCTTAGATTAAATAAACACACAAGACTCTGATTGTGTATGGCACAGTAATATGAACTTTCATCAAGTTTCTTGCGAAATTTTGGTTATGGATCGGCTATCGGCTGTACATGGGTAAACGTGTCATAGGTCAACTATTATACAAAGCTTGTCGTTTGAAGACTTCTCCATGACGACAGCCTAGCGGATCCCAACAGAAAAAATAGAAAAGGGTCGTACACCAATTTCCCACACTATGTAACTATATTATATCCGTCACCCATCACCCGGTCACCGGATACCGGATGCTCACCGGTGGTATCCACTGATGAATTCTTTTCTTTCAACTGAACACGGTATCACAATAGTATATGTACATTTATGACCTCTTCAAGTCTTTCAATTTACCCACTATTTCTCAACATTATGTTTTGCTATCTTCATAGCTGTTGCTGCTGCTGCTACCACTAATAATAAATTAATTATCTACAAACCGCACGAGCCTGGCAATGTAATGTGCATGAATGAATTGATAGGTGTATGTGTATAGTTTTGTTTTTTTTCTAGTGATGTAACGATTTTATTTTAAAACTTTTATATTTTGCACATTAAATGACAAAGTTTAAAATGGAGAGTGATATCGTGCTGCAAGCTAAAAACTTTGGA
Source organism: Callyntrura sp. NNG-2020 (assembly GCA_027744055.1). Classification (NCBI taxonomy): domain Eukaryota; kingdom Metazoa; phylum Arthropoda; class Collembola; order Entomobryomorpha; family Paronellidae; genus Callyntrura; species Callyntrura sp. NNG-2020. The sequence goes on from JAHZNE010005157.1 coordinate 25,988, forward strand.
TGTATAATTCCTGCATTTTTTTCTATTATCAATTGTATGTTTACATGGTCAGGGTGAGTTATCTTTGTTCACGACCACACAGCTATACTTAGTACTGAAACTGCACGTCGTAATCAACCAAAAGTTTTACGCCTATTAGAATGTGGGGATAACACTTAAGAAGGATAATTCGCAGCAAGTTCGCTGCACACCACCACTTTGGGATATAAAATATCAAATGTTCTATTTTTTATTCAGCATGCTCTGTTACATATATTCACTGATAAAATACATTGATCCGTAGACAATTGGACTACCTATGATTTTAGCACAAAGCCATCCATTTAAATTACATAATAATATTACTCTTTTTGTTACTCGAACAGAGATATTATTATCCATCTACCACTGTTATTTTTGGCAATATTATATTCGACAAAATTTTATGTTCTTTTGTTAAACCTTGCATTTATCAATATTCAATATATGCTAACCTTACGAAACTACAACTTTTGTTAAACGCAACGCTTGTCGTTTTCCTGAAAGTCAAATAACAGCTTGTGCTATTGTGGCATCCAGATCCAGAGACATTTTGGGCCTTGCATGAGGATTTTCATGTCACTAGTAAACAGCAGGATAGGAGATAGAACGGATGGTTTGCCCGAACAGGAACAGCGTGTGTGCAGCAATATTTTAAAATGGAAATTAAACATCGTCATATAGATATGGGTAAATAAGCAATCTGCGCATTGCCATTTTTAATTTCCTCTATCGTAACCATACTAGGAGGATCACAACGCGGTGAGTCCGATAATACGCATGATGTATAACATGGCAGGCATAAATCACATTAAACTAGGATTTAGATACGGTTTACATATTTGGTAACGTCACAATACGTCGTTTATTGCTTAATAACTGTTTTCTGAGAAAAATATACACTAACAAATTTCCGGTAACTAATTACTATTTTTTAAACTCCCAAACTTTACAAGTATAATGCATACAGTATTCAATGTAATTTTGTACAGTGTAACACATACAATTGAAAGGTTGTCAAAATCTACACCCTATAGTATATCTTCTTTCAATAAAACAAACACGAGCCGAGTTGCACTACATGTACACTTTTACAAATTAATCCTCAGTTATAGCCTACAATAAATTACATGACGTGTTTCACCATAAACGTATATAGGTGGATTAATGGATGACTATGTCGCGAACTTAAAAGGGTGCCAAAAAGGGCATTGCATTAGATAAACAATTATATTTTGCTTCACGGTTTTCACAGTCTGCTTGCCGGGTCGCTACAATAACCGCTTATTTGATGGCAAGATTCTGGCTGTAAACGATCAGCGTGAATTCCTCGTCGCTGTAAACGAGCGCTGTGGTGAAGCAATCGAGGATAAACGCTGTTGGATCTGTTCCTAGGGCTGCTCCATAAACGTTCCGCAAAGGCTGCACTTCGTGGCCACAATTTCATTTCCATGTTGTGTTGGTCCACCTAAGTAAATATTGTTTTAATGATACAGACAGTTCTACGTACTCACAGTCATTTTTAAGTCATGATGATATGAAATTGCAATTGCACAGTTGAGCGTATTTGTTTACCTTTTCTGCCCAGAGTGTTGCTTCTCCGCCTAAAGTAGATTAACAAAATAAAATAAATGACAGTGTAAGCTTCATATTTTATTCTACAGTTGGTAACATCTAGGCAATTAATAAAAGGAGTAATGAGTGTACCAAGAATTTGTCCAGATGCCAACACGTGGTAAGTTGCATTAGACCCCAAGTGATACTCAGTAATTTTTATCAAATCGTTGTCGTATAAATTCTGTAGAAGAGAAGAGGTCATTTAATGCCTTACAAAATAGCACAATATGCATACGGTTTGAGTTTTAATGCACAAATACCTGCCAAGTTTTGATAGTCCACATATGATCGCGACCGAGCCTGGAATTTGAAAAAAAAAAGATTAAAAGTACAATAAAGAGGCCATGTGCATATTAAAGCTAATAAAATTTACCAGCTCCCATAGCCGTGGTCCAAGTATGCAGCGTCTACATTAGAGTATATAATTTTGTACTTTTCTTGCAAAAGTTCACGAACATCGGAATGTGACGCTAAAATAGGTTTAAATTGTGCATATTAAAAACATGCGGTAAATAAACCATGCTTTAGAGATCCATTGTGTTAAAATTAAATGCTTTACATCCAGTCCAGACTTGGATAATGTAATCGTTAGGACTAAGATATTGCCGACCTCTACTTGTCATATCTGACGTCCACACAATCGGTTTTACATAATGCCCACCGTTTGCTTCAACCAGCATTGAAAAGGCTAAAGAGAGAAAAGTCAATAAAAATAAAATCAACCCCGCTTTGTAATCTGTGTAAAATTGTGTAAATAAGTGAGACAAGCAAATTCGGCGAGATATAAAACGCACCTTTCTCTTGGAAATGCCCCCATAAATCCATTAGGTCATGCGTTCCTTTGTTATGAAGCCAATTTCGTATTTCCGTATTGTAGTACCAACATTGAAAGAATACTTCATCTCCTCCCATATGAAAAACATCTTTATCGAAAACCTCAAGAAAGTCTGTGTACAGCTCTCCTGCAGAGAAAAGTATAGAAAAATTTCCCATTGATCTAACTGAACCCTATTACTAAATTCATAAAGGTCATCAAACAGCAATAAATAACACTATGATGGCTGCCTTACGTAGTACAAGGTAGGTATAATTGTTGATTGGATTCAGCTGTCCACATGGCGGTTGACCGCAGTAGCTTCTGCAAAGAGTAAAATATCACCATCAGTTAACAGTTTACGCATTATACTAATAGTTAATCGCCTATAAAGCACAAATTCAATCTGCGTTTCTAACCGCCATGGTTCGGAGTTGACGCAAAGCGCGAGGTCGCCTAGCCCCTCTAACGGTCCCCATTGCCAGCCGTTTCCTAAAAATTATGTTTTCATTTTTAGTATATATCGTATGATGTAAAGTCCCCGCGATAACTCAAGGCTTATTTCTTGTATAAAAAGTTATTTCAAGTCTGACGTCTTCAGTATCTGTGCGTAATAGTACCTGCGTGGGCTGGGGCATCTAATTCAGGTATGATTTTAACCCCTCTTAGCCGGGCATACAACACCAATTCCTTTATATCTTTTGGTGTGTAAACCTGTGATTTCGAATATGCTCCGTAAGTAGTCATCTGTAAACATAGATTGGCACTCTTGGTCATTCCTTCCACAGAAAAAGTTGAAACAGCAATTAAATTTTACACGAGTTTAAATTTTCATTTGATATGGTTTACGTGAGGAATTCGTTTGGAGTAAAACGGGAATGAGTTTGTATCAGTTATGTGAAGATGAAGCATATTCATCTTGTTGTATGACATGGCGTCCACCATTCTCTTCAAGTAGAGAATTGGAATGAAGTTTCTCGATGTGTCAATCATCAAACCGCGGTATGCAAACGCTGGTCTATCCTCGATTGCTGCTTCTTTCACAACCTATCAGATAATGAGGGAGTGCCTTAGCATAGTTAACTACTCAATCATTATCATCATCATCATCGTAATCATAAATAACAAAACTATTTTTTGCCAACCCTTAAACATTTGTTGAATTCATCATACGCGATAAGCTGTCCCAATGTCTCCAGTCCGTGACGCACACCAAAATAAGTGGAACCCACAATATCTACATTGACTTGCGTAGCACCTCCTGTCTGTTAAATAAATAAAGGTTGGTTGGGGTAATGTGTAACCTAAAAAATATTACATCGGATGAAAATATCACTCATAATATTTCTATTCGTACCCCATAGTATGTAGAAATGGTCAAGTTGTAGCTTTCATCTGTGGACAGTGATATCCTCGTGTCAGTGTTCTGAGCGGTGAGTGTAATTGCTAGATAATTAAGTTCGAAGCCACTTTTATTCCTCTGGTTTCCCTCTTGGTCGTCTTCCTTTGGACTCATCTGTTACATGTGTAGGGAATTACAGCAACAGCAATAAATAATTGTTCATGACCAATTTAAGTTTTTGTATTTGTACGCTTATTAATACTATTTGGGTCAGTATCATTCAGTCAGTTACAGAATAATAATAATTGATGATGACCGACACTCTTTAGCAATGTTCTATTTTTGCAGAGAGTACTCACACGAAATAGATGATCTAATAGCACATTCCCTGCGTATCCCAGCATGGCTTTGACAGCTTTATGAGGTGCATTGATTGCAACAACTTCTGCATTCTGCGCGTAAAATCCGACCAATTGCGACCCCAAAAATGTCTTAAATAACAAACGTGATAAATACCATATCAGTTTATAAATAGACAATTCTCATTGTTAAGACGAACACGTTCTGTTGAAGAAAAGCAACGCTAACGGTTGCGCAGCATGTTGCATGATAATTTTTAAATCAGTCGTCTTTTATGATGCATAGGTATATATTATATTGTATTTGTTCTGTATCGTTTTTGTTTTACGACTAGTCGATTACTGTACACAACCTTAAATATTTCTCATACCTTGACGGTGGGGTGAGGCCACAAGGCGCCATAGTCGCCACAAGTGAGCCAACATACATTTAGAGAGACCTGCGGTCCAGTCCCGTTAGATAGCTCGCGGTGGCATGAGATTCCATCGGAACAACGCCAGGTCCAAGGAGAGTCACTGTAAGCGTAAGCGACAGGGGTAAAGTGAACACAAAATACAATCACGATTATCGGATAAGTCCACACCGGAAGCAGGATTGTGGACTTCCCTTTGCGGTTAATTGAAAACGTTTGGCGCATTCTGTTATTTATTCCGTATAATAACCACTAATTTGGCGTTGACGTGTGAAAGAAATGTGCCAAGTTTGAATAAATAATGATTCTGGAAAGGATTTCAATAAAACTCACAAACTAGGCTGTCCGTCCTTGTGGAGCTGCCTAGATGATATTGATAGCTGTAGATTGGGTCGCGCGGTAGAACCTGACGAACTGGGAAGGTGAACGGCGCCATTACTAGCTCCCACCGTGGAAGCCAATCTTTTCGCAATCCCTGCATGGACGTGTGCACCATTACCACCACTAACACTAGACGTAAACGAATCGGATGTGGAGCTGGCGCTGTTATCATTACTACTACCAAACTGAGGTACAGCTGCCTTCTCGTGATTACTGTTTCTCAATGCAGGAGAAGCATCACAGTTGGTCAATGGTATTAAATGCGCACAAACACTTATGAACAAAATGGTATACGATATCGCACCAATAGTGTGACATCCGCGTGAACTTGAATTGCTATTCCTGATAGAATTAGGCAATAGGAAGGCTGTTCTTGTTCTACGACCACCACCTAAAAATAATCTTACAAACTGGGAAAAATACATTTTTGATAAAGACGCTGCCGTTGCTGATGAAGATGGTGCAGACCGTGTCAACGATGATGATGTCAACGATGATGAATTTATTGTACACAGGCAACTGTTCACCGTGGACGATAAATCATCTTTCAATGAGGAAAACGAAGACGCCAGGGACGGCGATGATGGAGATGATGGGGGATTTTTGTGTACGTTATCGTCGTAAGGCTTCATCTTAATGCGTCCTGTCACACAGTAAACTATAATGATCGCAAAAATTTTCCATCAAGCTCGATTAGGAAAAATGAAAAGAGTCAAGTGACTACAGGATCGCTGATTCATGAACCACCACAAGAGACGGAATAAGAAACATTTTATTTATTTTTAAATCGAATGTCTGTCACTTGCTTGTTGATTGTCACATTCATAGATTGAAATGAGTAGTATTCACTACTTGGTTAGTGGAAATGGTCTGCACGACAAAAAAAATCATGAGACGCATTTGTTTGTTACGTGATTATATGTATCCCTGGTTAGTCCACTCCTTTTACTCTTATTTCAGATTCAGATTAGCCGTTGTCGTTTCTCTAGCTGTGTGTGTGTGTGTGTGTGTAGCCGCAGTAGTACACTGGTCGTAATGCACCACATTCACAAAAACAACAAACAACAATAAGGAGAACGCAACAACGCACTACAGACCACGAGTAACTGATTCTAGAGTAAGTGTGTGTGTATGCGCGATGTGACGCAAACAAAATGCAAGTGTGTGGTTGTAAAAAAAGACAAGAAGAGAAAGAGAAAAAAGTGGAGACAAGATGAAAACGAACGTGTGGAGTGGCCGAGCGGGCGAGAGCAATCTAACGTTCATATTACACAGTTCTAGTTTTGCTTAAAGCTCCTATATACAATAATGAAAATTCTTAATACCAATGTAATAATGAGTAAGTATCTTTTATGACTTGCCGAGAGTGAGAATAAAATGAAATTATACTAGAGTAACTGGTTATTGGCTCGCTCGAGTCTTAATGTGGGTAAATAAATAATTTCAGCAGCAGCAACAGCAGCGGCAGCATATTATATGGTGCATTGTGCCTTGCGTCTCAAAAAAAAATCTTGCAAGCTTTACGTACTGGTGACTTGGTATTATGTATGGGTGCGTTTAGTGGCGTGGTAAAGTTTTTTCAGTGCTGCTGGGGTCTCGTCAGTGAATGCGCCTTCTGCCAGTAGTGCCAATATGCATGTATACCTAAAAGCTGCTTTTGAGAGCTATAGAGTAATCCAAACGATAGTAGAAGTAAAGTAGTAAATAATTTGTTGTCAATCTCGTTATTAATCAACGTGAAAAAAGTGGAAGAGCTTTTGCTCTTATTCATTTAAAACTTTTTTTAATCCGTAATCTGCACGGCACACAACCACCGCAGCAGCCATCACGATGTCTTGGGACGATAAATCAGGATGAACGATTCACTTTTTTGAGAGGAGAGGCTAGTAGCCTAGATTCAAAATGAGTTTTTGTGTGAAATGAAAATGAATGAGAAGAGTTTTGTGTTGTTCAACACAGCAGCAGCAACAGCACCACACAGCGGGCTTGTTTCTGTCTGTTGATGATAAAAACAATTCGTTGTCAGCAACGGAAGCTTTTTAGTAAATGCCGTTCTGGTGGTGGTGGAGGTATTATGCTTGGGTTTAATTTTATGGTAATCTTCATCCGATCATGCTAGTAGGGGATTAATGGATTATTATTTAAGCAAATTAATAGATTAAATTGAGCTGTTGCATGGTATATTAGTTCCTCGTAGCGAGATCTTGGTATAGTGTGATGACCTATGAAAACAGGCAAATTGGCAAAATTATTATTCGCTTCAACTCCTGAAAGTAGGTATTAAATGCTTAAACCTTTTCAAGGAAGAGCATGAAACTAAACGTTTACAAATTCAATTAAATTGCAATATTACAAATAATCCCATTTTTGTGATAAACAACCCACTGCACATCGTAAACGGGACTAACGGGAGTCAACAGACAAAGTATTTTCATGTTAGCCTTATTGGTGCATGAAGTTTCAAATTGCCTTTTATTTATTTACTAACAAATTATTTTTAGATGTCAGTCAAGGGGATGGATCAATGGAGAGCTTAAGCTTGAAATATATAAGTGTGTTTTCAATAAGTTCATGCAGCATCTATTTCTTTTGCTTATATAACGCTAATCTAGGTAAAAGTCGAAAGTGCATTCATCCCTATTGCTCATTGCTCAATCTTGGCTAAGCCATTTTTCTTTTTTTGCATCGATGCCTAATGAAATACAGTACTATCTTCTATCTTGATTTAGTGCGAAATAAAAGTAAATAAATTAGTAAAGATATCGCATAACTACTATTACTACTGCACACCCTTTCAGTGCATATCAATCTAAATCAATCTTTTACAAAAACAATCTTATCAAAATAAAAAAAGACTGCGAACAAAGTTTGCTTGGGATTTGCTCCAACCTCAGGTTTCTCTTAATCGTACTTCCTAGTCACTGATGTACACGTAATTTCATGTCATGATAAAAAAAAATTTTACAGAGAACAAATTAGAACAAAACGACAACGCCAAGTGCACAGAGTTGTAATTAGTGGTTTAGCACAATGTGTTCGTGCGTGCTGAAAAGTAAACATGAAACAATTCGTTATTTGCCTACGCAGGTATATATATAGCAAGGTGCAACCAAAATAAAATGTGAAATTGTAAATGCCCACTGTCAACCAACATAATATCAAATCCTACCTATCTCAATTGTGTCTTGTCTTGGTAAACCATAAAATGTGAATCTCTCAGGTGCCTCTCATCATCCCAGTTCACACGAAAGCCAATGTCATTTGTAATTGATAAAACAATAAAAATTAAACTATTCCTAAACAAATGAGGTAGCTGTTTACTCGTTTAGCGACATAGAGCGACCGTTTTGCTTTCTTAACTTTGTCCCACTAAAAATTCTGTGAAAGGGAAAATCATGTACATAACACTTTGTAGGACGCTGACACGACGCGACGTTTATTATCCATCTTTTATGGCGAGCAAGACAATACAAAAAAATATATTGTAGGTTCACCCTCTCTTATGAATGACCAAGAACGTACTATCATAATACTACATCATGTTACGCTTACGCTACGCTTTAGTTAGCAATAAAAATGATCACATGTGGTAAGTGATAATCCCATTTGCATTTTGTACACCTTTACCTATGACAAGAGATGCTGTCGTAGTGCCAATAATTTCAGTCCGCGAAAAAAATCCTCCAAGCATGTACAATCGGACCGATCAATAATTGACAAAAATCAAAAATGTAGAAACATAAATACCTAATCGTGGTTGCAAACATGTAGTTTACATGCCACTGACACTTGTAAAACAACTGGCATGCCCAAATTTCTTAACTTTTACAAAAATATGCAGACTAAATATTATCATCAGCAATGATAACCGCCAAAAAAAGATGAAAATCTTATTTAGATAGTTCAAAATAATTGTTATTTATACTTCTTGTAGCTTACTCAGCTTTAATGTAGGTACTAACGAGAGGACAAGTTTGTTGAGTTCATGTAATTTCTTGTCTTGATCTCTCTCTCGTTTTACTTTTAAGTTTACTGATGTAAATTAGAGAGTAATTTTTGTTTTAAAAAATTATGTACGCTTCGTGATTTTTCTTGCTCTTCTTCTGCTTATCTCTGTATTTTCATGACATTCAACTCACGCATTTTTGATGACATTTTCTTTTACTTTATTGTAATGATACAAACCGTGACACTTTTCCTAAGCGTACAGATTACACGAAAAAATTGCGTAAAATGTTGGTAGTATCACATGATGAGTGGCAGCAGGCAAGAGAAAATATCATATTTTCCGTCAGTCTAGATTAATGTGGATCTTTTATAGATTAGAACAAAAATAAAACCACACGACGACAAGGGTTTTATTAGTACCAAGCCGCTTTCCACATTTATTTTGTACATGTATTCACTGAAGTGCATATAAATGGGGTATACCTAACGGAATAAACTGTTTTGGGGACAATTGAATTGCAATTTGTGTAGAGATAAAATACACATCTTCCCCCACAACAATCAACAACACGTAGAGCGACACAGGAATCAGCGTTGTCGTCGTCCCATATAATTGTAAGAGATAGATTACGATTATACCTTTACAAACAGCTAGCGTTGCATACGCATTATGAGAAAAAGTTTCATTTAAAGAAAGGTTTTTTGTTCAGACAAGAATCATTGTTATGACATGTTTGTGTTTGTAAGTGCAATATGCAGTTAAGAGTTGCACGTTGCACTGCCACTGCACTTTCATTACTTATGATAACTTATAACATGTAATGTGCCCACACCAACGAGTACATCGAATCCACATCAAGGAAGTCACTGCAAGGGATTGTTGCAATTGATCACGCATGCAGCTGGTCCTTCACCTGCCGTGATTAGAATGTAATGTTAAAAGTTTCCTTTCAGCAAATATAATCCAACCAACGCATAGAATTCCATTTTCTTCTCAAGAAAAATGATCCTATCCCAACAGACCTAGGCAGGCATATGTTTTGGGTGTGTACAGTAATTTAGAGGTGTCCTCTTTTTTTTGGTCAAAGTTGACACTTGACTTGAGTTGGGATATCACATTAATACTTTTCATTAGCATTCTCCACGGCTGCTAGCAGTAAAAGTGATATGCAAATGAAAATCTACTTACAGAGTGGCGCGGTCGCGTATGTTTAGTTCATCCGTCATAATAAAAATATGTTACTACTAGACATGGCTTGTTAGTCCTTACAACTTTGTTGCTGATCAAGTCACAAAGAGAGAGAAAACTTGCCTTGCCTTTGCAAGTGTCAGTGCAATTTATTAACGCTGTACAGAGATACACCCACGACCACCATTGAAGTTGTAGGTGTAACTACTTGTAGCCATATTTTATAGTTTTAACAAAGTTTCTTTGGAGGTCATGAGACATCTTGTAAAAATAGAAAATTCAGGTCAGTGTTGTGGGTGCAATATTGTTTTCAGCAAAAAATTAAAACATTGAAAACAATTTACCTACATTTTTAGAATAGAATATTAATACTATATGCATGAACACATTTAATAAAAATATAATGACACAAGGCAGCAATAATATAGGGACAGAAGCACATAGCACATCTCATGTTTCTATATTACCTTACACTGTCACATTATCTAAGCCCTTTTCAGGGTGATTTTTCATGTATATCACAATCGGATGCATGTATTAACGTCCGAAACTATTCAAATTCCAAACTCTTGTTTTATCGTCAGGTTTTTTGGAAGTTACTGCAAAATGATGGGGACAAAATGTAAAAAGAGCTATGAAGTTATTGCAGATTAATACCATTAACAATAGCGGCTTTAAATATTATCAAGAAGTGTTAACAGCAGAGGTAAGCAAGTGAAAATAATATTAAAATGGCTCTCATATGGATGCGCTTAAAATAAAATACCAAAACCCCCACACTCGTTATGTCAAAATGTAACGATCAAATACGTGTCAAATGCTAATTTTGTACAGCGTTTTTATTTCTAAACAAGTATTTTGCTTTTAACACTATTTATCTCTTCTTTGTCTATGATTCATATAACCCATCCTGACTTACCAAAAAATAGGCATGTAAATCTTTAAATTGAACACCTTTATGAATTTACCTCAAAGCAATATATTTTAGACGCTTTCAGTGGTTATGGACTTCCTTAGCGTATCTACCATAGATCCGGCATATACATGAAAAATACATGTAATTGCAATACTGCGTAGTATATGATGCCTTTAAAACAGAAACATTTACATATAAATTATAACTTTTATTTATGTTGTATTTGTGTGTATGATAATGAAAAAATGTTTGGCCTGGTTAAGCACAACGAATTATGCGCAAGTCTCACTAAAACCACGTCTCATCGTATCATTATTATCAGACATGTCATCATCCGTATCATATCTTCAGCACAATGAAAACTGGCATCTTTGCACGCACGTAGGAGATATGGTTGTATACAAAGATCTACATGAAAATGAACTTTGAGCGACGCAATACTATCAAAAATATGCAATATCTGAGTAGGTTCAGTAAGCAGTCATACAATACGTATATAGTAGTACCATTCAATAATTATTTATCAGATCATTGCTTTGCTTTTGCATTGTCATTGCAGTTACCAGATTTTCTGTTGAGGTTGTGTTGTCAGTAGTATGCGTTTGTTAAATCAAAGTCATGTCACGAAAAACTCATCTTGTCAGTTTTCAGTCAGTTGAGATTGCATTGCTTGCTTCCTTCTCGTCAAAGTATGCATTTTCGATATTTCGTTGCAGTTGCAGAAATCAGTGATACGTTGCAGAATTTTTGCATCTTTCTGTAAGTTCAAGTAGTATCTTATTACACTTTAGACTTAAGTCTTAAGTACTGTCACATACAAGTACTTAAAAGACCTACCTACCTGCTGACAATGTATGTACAAACCATAAAATGCGTCTTTTGTTTATGTTGCTCTGCATAGGCTGACCATAGTTATGTTATAAATGCGACCCTATGAATACAAAAAAACAGTTATACTATTGCTGTACTTAGTCTATTCCACTTGTAACTTATGTGCTAATAACTGAAGTGCGACTTTTTATGAAGTTAAATGCTCCAACTTTATCCTGTTCTTTCCATTCGCTGGAAGAAACAAATTTCAAATTTTACAATGGATGGACACCTTTTTTTAAAATATTTTAACGTAGATGTTCCATTTTAAATTTGTTTCATACTTTACACAGATCAGAAGCAAAGAAAAAATTTATTGGGTATATGAGTCTAATTATGTGGTAAAATAAAATGTAAATTAAACCATCCCTTCTAGTTATGTAATTTGTTCACATCACAAGTCAAAAATATTCTACCAAATTGTGTGGAATATGCACATTCATATAAAACCGCTCTCTAGATATGACTATAATCTTCGATTTCCCTCCGTTCTTACTGCAACTGAATTCATTTTGGAAATAAGAATGCAACGAAATAAAAAATTAAAATTACAAACAAGGCGGTTCTCATTTGTGATAGTTACAGTATTTATACGTTTATTTTCGTGACCTTGTTCGGAATCTATATTGAACTAATTCAATAGAATTTGGTATTTTCAAGCCATTAAGCACTTGATCTTGCTTAACTTTGACGGACTATTTCACTTGAATGAATTTTGATAATGAGGAAACATTACGACACATCCCCGTGTGTGACGAAGCTGACAACTGACGCTTGCTTGTAAACAAACTGCTTATACATTTTGTTCGTCTTTCGTTGAACCCCAACAGATAGGGGTGACCCTGTATATTGGTTGTTTAATAAGTAGTACTTTATGCCAATCAACTAGAATATTGCCAATTCGAGTTAAATTTAGGAAAAAATGACCTTGACCTACAAAAACAATATGTACTCATAACACCACACGTCAGATGCAGTTGATTTAATGGCGTATGAAAAGTAGTGTGGGACGCGTTTTTGTACAACTATAAAAATCAAATTTTTAATATGTACTTCATTATTTATCAACGTCAAATGCAATGGTCAATCTCCACCCGAGCCTTTTTGCTTATTTTTCCTATCAGTACTACCATATTAAATGCAGTATAGTACACTAAAGCAGATATAATTATGAATAGAGTATTTTAATATGAAGTTTTACCAAATAAGTGTTAGTCGTAGTGTACTAATAAACCCTCAAAACAGGGACTTAGATAAGAGACGAAGTAATTTAGAATAACCAGTGGATCTTAAAGTATCTCATTGTTTACACAACGGCGACAGACTGAGTGGCCAAAGGAGTCTAAAGATCTAATAATCTATGATGACCTTTGACTTCCACTAGTGTCTAAACCCTTTGATCGATACACACCAAACTCAGTATTATCGTTAAGCATGATCTAATGTATCATTCCACCAATTTTAAGCCACGGCTCTCAATTAAGAAAATTTCACCTTTGACCTTTTGAAACACATCCAGTTTGACCTGAGAATCCAGCTTGAAGTCATAAAGAGTTTTTGCCCCCTATTCATTCCAGAAATCACAACGTCGAAATTAATGTTAGTTCAAGAGAAACCGCCGCCTGCTCATGGTGACCTTTGACCTCCCGGAGGTCCTTAAATCTTAGTTGAGATTAAAATTTAATTGTA
>JAHZNE010005158.1:0-13380 GCA_027744055.1 Callyntrura sp. NNG-2020
TCAACAATTGTAAATACTTTGATCTCCCATTCAGTTTGTTCGTTTATGTATTATCGTATTATATGTATGGGAATATAATTATAATTATCCGTGCTGTTTTTAAACCTCGATCGAGTATGTGAGAGTCCCCAACAATCTATAAAGATTACTATTTGCCGCACAATGTGGTTGTTGCTGTAATTGGTGTCAGAAATGTAGGTTGATTTTACTTAGACAAAGTCGTTTTACCCAACTGTTGAAGTTCAAACAAAACGGGGGGTGTGGGGGGCGGAGCCCCCCATAAACAATGGTTTGTTCATATAAACTTAATAGTTTTGTGTCATTCAATGTGTAATTTGAATATTTATGTTTTCTTTCAGTCAAACGGATAAACATTTTATTTGGATGATACACGTTTTGAGTGTACTTCTGATTGCGATTGCTTGTTTGTTTGAGATTTTATTAGTCGTATAAATTTTTAAATATGGATAATTGTGTTTAGCATTTTGTAGTACAATTGTGAAAAGACGACACACATTGCGCCTTAAAAAGTTTTAGGGAGTGAGCCAACGCGTGCAATAACATTTTTCTTCGATATGAATGCCTTCGAAGTAGGTGGTTCTCTCATGGTTAAAATAGAATAAAGCGAATTAGTGTATGCAGTAGGAGAAATTTGGAATGCTTTGTATAAAGGTATGTTTATATGTGCAATGTTTAACATGGATACGAAACCAGCATAGGTAGTTTGTCGTGTTTTCTCCAAGGCTTTTGCTTTTAAAAAGTAAAGTTTTGGCGTAATTCCTTAAAATGATAATCTCTTCCGAGCTGTTATTAGCAATTATGAATGCATTTCAACAATTATCGACTATTTGTTTTGTGAAACGATAGAAGTATGCATATGTACCAGCTTAGACTATTGCGTTGTAGTAAATCTGACTTTCAGAACCGTACTGGGGCAGATCAAAGTACTCTTCGGTTTTGTGGTTGTGGCGAATACATTTTAAATTTTGACCTAAAAGTTACTTAGTGTTTTATATAATCACTTTGACGGTTTAAGCCGTGCTGCTACAAATATGCATTAAACACATATATAACGTATTGCTTGAATAAAACGAAAAACAATATTTCTGTATGTCATAAAATTTGCGATTGAAAAATTGAAACGGAAGGCTACTAGAACGCCGGCAATGTGCCGGCACGGTTACTAGTATATTTATACTGTACTATAAAAATAATTCCAAAATACATGCTATATGTATCGCAATGCCCCATAGCAATATTTTTGTTTCCCATTCTAAGCTCTCATGAAAACAATGGATGGCACCTGCAGAGACAAAAGTACGGTTGCAAAGAAGATAAACTTCCACTGTCCACCTTACTTTTTGTCCAAAATGGACAAATTGGACGGAATGGACAAAAGTGGACAAAACGGACAATAATATATAATAAACTTACGTTATAGGTATCGCAATGCTCCACACCATTTGTTGAAGTGTTTTGTCCGCTTTTGTCCAACGAAGACGATGGACATTTCCACTTTTGTCCAGTGGATAATATACATCATCCAGTGGACAGATCTTCTTTGACGGTTTGTGTTTGAACAGAAGTGGTCGTTGTTTAAATATCACTGTCACTGTTTGTTGATGCAAACCCACCTTTATTTTGGAAACTTTTGAAATCAGTTTAAGACTTGGAAACCGGTATTTGCTTCCATTTCAGTTACATTAAATACACATACATACATGCAAGACCATTCAAGAACAGAACGCAAAAAACAAATTGTTTAATCGTGACAATTGTTAAATAATGTTTACAATATATTTCCAACTCAACAAGATTATTTTTATTACAGCTAACCCATACATAGAAGAGAATAAGGAACTTGACAATACATTAGATGTGCAAAATTTAAATATAATTTTACTACGTACAAAACTCAAATGTTACACAAAAAATAAATAGAGAAAGAATAACATTAAGCAATTATAACATTAAAAGTGAACATTATTTGACATATGGCACTTATTGCAGTAGCAAATCAAGGTCAAGCAGGGCTCTTGTAGGGTCATTACAAAATAGTTGAGGATTACTGCAGAATCAAGTAAACACCATCAAAACACTATTTTTATACTTCTTTTTATTAAATTGGTTAAAGCTGCAATTACCTTTCTGAAGCCGTTCGAAACACGTTCGTTGGAGTCATATCCACGGCACTATTTTCACAAACGATATCCCCCAAGGTCCTTGTCCGCAAGTGCTTAAGCTGGTCTAACGAGAAGGATCCCACTTGATCGCCGTGCGTGAGGAAAAATCGGTCGCCATATTTTAGTCTTTGAAATTGTAAACCCTACAACACCAAAATAATTTGTTTACTAGCATTTGGCTAATGGTATATCAAATTTCTTGAAGTGTGTCGAATGCCGTATGTCACCTTTAAGCAAATAAATGTCGCCCCAGAAATGGCTCCGGCAACGGGCACCTCCGAGAGTCCTCCTGTGTAAAGATCAATATCTAAGGGAGAAGCATACAAAGTCTGCAAAGAATCCCACGTTTCTTGCAAAATGTCCTCCGGTTTTTCTTCCCAGGTAGTTAATGGCGTCAGCTGACAAAACTGGCGGTAATCGGTGTATGCAGGTACGCCATGGTCTCGAGCTCTCTGAAAAATTGTAGAGTAAACACGTTACAAACCCTGCGAAGGCCATTAAATTTGACAACTTTTTTTCGTTTTCTGACCTGAATGTTAATTGCTACTAAATCACTACCAAATGAGCTACTTCTCTCTTTAAAAAGGTAGTTTGACAAGCCCACAGTAACGTGAGGGTCAAATATTTGCGCGTTTTGAACCAAAAGGCCGCCCATAATCAGATTGTATCCGTCTCCATTGTTACTTTCTATCTATTTTTGGTTAAAAAAATGCAAATAAAATCTGTAAAAAGATATTTATTCATTAACAGTTCAACTCCCATTTTAATTCTGCATCACCTGATCACTCTCAAAATATTGATCTTTTATCTCGTAACTGCCCATCTCTTGTAGTCCCCTAAACAGCTGAATAATCCCATTCACCAGAGTATGTCCAAACCTGTACGCGGCAGTGGAAAAAGCCTGAAATATCCCGGGATTAATCGTGGGGTCATACACGGAATATGCGCCGTCGTCCAGTTGAAGACCATATTTTAGCATGGCGTCTTCCCCCATGATTACGGGCAAATATTCCCCGAAGATAACATTCTGCCATTCAGCAATGAGTATACGACGAGCCTTTTGAAAGATTTCTTCATCCGTCCAATCTTGCTTGAGCGCGGAGATGAGACCGGCAATTCGGTTGTGCTCACGGAATAATACTACAGCATACCATGACTATGTTATTAAAGTTATTATCTTTAAGGTTACATATGTATAATTGCAGGATTGATAAAGATTTTTTTTCAACGACTTACAAATATGCCCCAATGTTAATGTCGGCATTTCATTAACTCGATCATCTCCGGCAAGAAATGTCCCTATTACAGGAATGTCGATATTGTGCTGATAATGTAAATAGATTGAAAGATGCGCTTTATAAAAACAGGTATTCCAAATAGTATATATAAATTTTATCCACAAATAATTTAATTTGCGTTACAGCAAATTTTAGACATTTAAAAAAATATCCCGGGGTGTTCATTTTATTAACGAACTAAAATATACTTACTATTAAAAATTGAGCTTATCAAGATTTTTTTATCGTGTTCTTAAACCTAAAGTATCTAACTTCATCTCATAAAATGTTAAATTTAACCCTTTTTAAAAACATGAAACACCTAATATTATTAAATCTTGATTTCTAAAATTTGAATCTTGGGACAGTCAAAAGATATATCCTTTTTTAATTAAGCCTATGTATAAAGCAACGAGGCGCGAAAGTCAAAGTCAGCGGCGGTGAACACTACTAGTACAAACTATCTTTCATCTTATTTTTTCTGAGACAATTTTTTTAAAATCAAACAAGTTGAAGTCAAAGAGTGAATGCTGCCACAGCAGTATGCAAAATTTCATTCATTTTACTTTTGTAGTTTTTAAATGGTTTCACTTTTAATGAAAATCTCATTTAACTAATGTTAAAAATGGCTTCAGTAAAAGTGAAACCATTTAAAATCGGCTAATTGAATTTCAATAGTTTTTTTTCGATTTTGAAGACAGAAATGCTTGTACCATCCTCCCAACTTGTTAAAATTTCCAATAATGGTCTGGAAACCCATAGTTCTATTTGTTTATTGTTTTACCAGCATATGATATGCCCTTAACGTAGGCTTGAAGTGTTGTGTAAGCTATACTAAAATATCATTTATTTTTTAAACCTCTGCGCATGATTTTTTATTGTCTCCGCTTTTTCCTTTTAAATTAATTCCTCTTTTAAAATTAATTCTCTTAGTTCCGATTTCCGGTGTAAGTGCCCTGTACTTGTACACGATGTCATGGTTCCTTATTTTAATTCAAGCTAAAAGTTAATTTATTCGCCAAACTTACAATTTCGCCCACTTGCTTTACAGTTGGGAGCAAATTTTTATTTTCCTTGTGGGCCAGGAGCCTTCCTAGTAATGTAGATAAAATACACTCTTAATACATAAAGAATGAACCTAAAAATTGACACAATACAGCTGTCAAGAATGCTAATTACCGCCAGCAAATTCTCGTAAATGCTTGGCTCTTTCGTCGTCGGAACCGTACACCTGAGAAGCATCGATAATGGCGGTATCCATATTAAACTGTTCTCGAACACCAGACGGTCCTTTTAAAACAGAAAGGAAATTTATCATTTTTAAACTTCAGGAATGAAATAAAACTTTCAAACTATTCTACATATTCTACATGGAAAGCAGAAGGGTGTCGACCGTGTAACACTCATGCAGGTCTGCGGTTCAGGCAAGTTGGAATAAAATGGATCATCCTCCGGGATGGCGATAGGAAAGCAGTCATCGTAGCCTATATCAGTGGTACAGCATTTTCTGTCGCCCTCCGGAGCGAAGGTTATGTCATGATCAAAAAATTGACCTGGAAAGGAAATGTTAAAAAATTAAAAACAATCCAAAATATCGAGGTTCTTAACGGCCGTTCTGCAGTACCCATTACGGGGACCATGTTGGTGATGGTCAAATCCGGTTTAATGACGTCATAATTAATGGTGGTACTAATTAGCCGCGGGTTGGGCAACTTCCCTCCATCGGACCCTCCACGAGGTACCGTGAAGCCGTCGTCGTAAGCGTGTGGTAAAATCCTCTCTAGAGGGCGGAAGGAGGCACCCCATAAGGAATTGACTAAGTTGTTACAAGATCCGTCAATCGTGCGGTAGGGTTGGGCGGGATCACAAGTGGGAGGTTCCCTTTCACAAAAGGAAGTAAACTGTTTGCTGAGAAGCTCCAACGCCACGTTTTTGGGAACTCGATATCTGTTGATAATTTAGGCAAAAAACTATTTTAAACGAACTTTGCAAAAAAATACTTTCAAGGTTCTCTTAGTTACGTACCTGTTGACAAGTAATGAGTACAAGTAAAGGTGAAACTTGCTATCGTGACCAATCAGTTCGGAATTCGAATTAAATCTGTCAGATCTTCTGTCAGCGCAAAAGGGACGCCCTGTGTCCAGCGTGGTGTTCGGCACCAGGGAGAAAATTTTGTTTTCAAACGTCTGTGAAATTACATCAAAGCAAAATATGTAATGACAACATTAATATTTTACCAGAGTAAGACAACGTTACCGAGAGAACATCAGGAGCAAGGACTGTCTCAATTCGGGGGATCAGCTCTTTTAAGTACTGGGCCCAAGGGAGAATTTTCGATTCGGGTTTAGCGCAGCCGGCGGCGTCAACACTGTCGGGGGGAAGCAGAAACCATCCCCAACATAGCCAGAACCCAGATCAACATTCTGAAATGTATACTCGTTTTCAAATTAACGTTACCATAAGTAGGGTGAATATTCAAACGAAACTGTATTACAAAAGTTACTAATATCTAGTTACCTTCTTTCCATTGAAAACATGTTTCCACCTATTAACACCGGTTGAAAGCTACTTTAATAGTGAAGCTACTTTTGACAACTTTTCAAAAATTATTATTAAAAAATGTTTTTCTGTTGGATAATTAAAGATTTGGTAACACGAACCTTTGCTGATGACATTTATATAACAAGTTGCATTATAATTACAGTAATTAATAAAACTAAGCAAACACTTCTTTTGCGATGCATAACCTGCTTCTTTTACTGGTAGACTCTAACTAGTACTTGAGTCACATTTTTTTAAAATTAATTAGTAATTAAAAAAGCATCATTAATTGTCTCGTAGCCACAGAGTACCTGAATATTTTTCTCGGTGTATCTCATATACACATTATACATCCGGTTCTTATATTCCGTACACTTGCAATTAAATTTAAGAACACCTTTCGTCTGCAAGAAATGAGGACCGCAACATCATGAATAATTAATAATTATGGTACCACAACAGTGATTGAAACAACCATTTATGTGTGATTTGCAAAAACAGTGCTCAGGCATTTTGAGTATTTGATAAATTTTACGCGATTTGTGACCTCTCTACTTCCCTCTGCTAATTAAGCAGTATAAAGAAATGCTGTAGGACTTTAATTGAAAACTGAAAAAGTGTAACGGAGAATCAGGGAATTGAATGATATATAATAAAACCGCATTACCGCAAACCTGAGATAATAACTTGTTAGAGGGCAAATCCATTACTATTATGTACAAACAAGTTTCATTATGCCAACAGTTAATGTAGTAATATTAGTTTCATGTATGTTTCTGCTTTTGTTATATTATCCGTCGACATTTTCGTATATTGCATCTTTGATCTAGTAAATCCTTTTCGTTTTTTATTAATAGTGAGAAAATACAGATTTTTCTTATGGCACATCTATGTTGAATGTCGAGTGGTATGCAACGTACGAGTGCAGAGTTGTTGTAATTTTATAAATTTCCATGGTTCAAATTTTGAACTTCAATGTGTTCAGAAACGTGTCATTAATGGCTGTCTTAAACAGTCTATTTTGCAAATAATACTTTACTTCAGAGAATCAAATAGCGTAGAAGTTTATACATACGCGTGCATGAAGCACTTTTGAACTTGAGTACTCCTGTCATTATGCATAAATAATGTGGAATCATTTTCAATTAGTTCAACACTTTCCGTCATTGTGGTTCACAGTATTCCTCGATCATGTTGAACATCCGAGACCATCATTAATTTAATACAGATATAAAGATGTTTAATTAAAATATTACATATTTACACCTTAATATTGGCATGCCAGTTTCAACATGAACTAACCATAGTCTGACCATTAACTTAAGAAAGTAGAAAATACACGGCAAGATTAATAAACATTTTATCTACATTTACCATTGATAGTCCCAGTTTTACAAAACAGCTATACCCCTGCCTATGAGCTAGACATTCTTTGTATTAATTTGTCACCTTGACGTATATTGCTGTCTATTTTATGGTTACTTCTTTCGTGCTGGTTGGGACACTAAACCATCATGCCTGTTAATTCTTAATGACAACGCTGAATGGGCTGGTGAAAGAGTAAATGAATGATAGAATCAAAATTTATATTTAAGTTATGCAAAGTCTGACAATTATAGTACTTTTTCTATAAATTAATACTGAATAGTATTCCTCCACTTTTTATGTTGAGGTTGGAGCATTGAGATTCCGCTAAAACTGCCGCTTAGCATAAATTGAAAGTATTTGTTACTGTGGGTCATCCCTTTTTGTTGTGGTCGCTCCAGCGAGTTAATAAACGAGAAATAATGTTGATTCACTTAATCTTTAAACCGCAACAATACCTTGGTATGAGTATGTTCGTTTGGGTAGCATCAAATGCATTGCCGTAATTAATTATGCGGTTTAGGATCGAATATTGTTTAAAGCAGAACTACAACTCGTAAGTTCTAACGACTCCAGCTCAAAGCTCTATTTTATCTTTAATCAAGATGAGTTTTTTTAACCGACTGGTATTATCCGGGGTGTAATCGGTGATGGCGGAATACCGTACGAAAGGACGGATACCTTAATATTTTCTACACTTTATATTTATGGTGCCGTAATATTTGCAAAGACTGGAAACAGATGATAATCAAATCATTCTCTGAGCGGAAGAAGTGATTTCTCTGTTATGGGTAGTTGTGTTGACCAGTAGCGCTTTGATAAGCAGCAGTTATACAGACTTGTCAACAAGAGGGACTAGCTAAAACGCAGGTCTGACTACGTTTGGCACCAAGTTACCCGAAATACGACAAAGTAGCTCCCGTAGCCAACTTCTTCGTTATGTTGTCTCCAGATACGCCTATGCACAAGTATAACTTTACTTGGATGGATAAGCAAATGAATTAAGGCGCCGTGGTGGTTGCCTTGGAGTCGAAGGAAACGCTCTTTGCTATCATATCACTGAAAAGAGGCCCGGTAATATACATGACGTTCTGAATTCTGAATAGTATTTCTTCATCTTAATAGAAGGTTGCCACGAGTAATTTCATTTTCAATTATGCCCCTTGGTTGTAGGCAGAACCATTGACCGACGACGATAATGTTCGGAATCGGGGTTACTGGTTCACCATAACAACGAATGGGGCAATCTCACATTAGGTGGACGTGGCATATTGAATTCACTATGAATATATATAACTATCCGTTTAAATTTTTATAGATTTTAAAAATTACTTCTGGATGTTGTAGTGAGCCCGACATTTTGCCTCATTGGTTATATGTTTCTTAAACAACCAACGTTTTCAGTAGCACTCAATAAAGACAGATTACAAATACCTTAATTGCATTAAGTCTACAGCACTACCCCATGCAGTTAATATTTTGAATGTAGTATAATATTAAACTCTAACGTAACCTCACTTACAAAATATTTCATACAGTTCCAGCAACTATTATAGCACTCTGTATAGTACAACTCAACTCCAGGAATCATTACATGAAATTAAATAACAGTGAGTAATTAAATAAGACAATATATATTTGTATAAAAATATGGTTTGCGCTGTCTTTGCCAATAGTGGTAAACGATAGATGCACACTATTAATTTCATATCTTTATGTGGCAAAACTACAAAGTAGAAAAAATAAATATCATAAAATGTATGTAGTTCATGGCAGTATAATCCATGTTCTTTTCATGACAAGTTTTCATTAAATTTGTAATTTTACATTTTCTACTGACAGTTGATCACTATATTAAAAGTGAATTCCAACGAATCAAAACATAAACCTGTCAAATCCACTAAGAGCGTTTAAACAGTCAAATATACTGCGAGAAGGTTTACAAAAATTGGTAGAAAAATAGTGTACAAGTATTGATGAAGTGCTTCGCGTTGCCCCCAATCATACAACGTGATTATCAAATCACGTTGACGATACATACGCGTTCAGTGCTATGCTTTATTTGACAGATTAATAATTTAAATGTAAATTGTGGTATTATATGCCTATATGGTATTCCATATATACATTCCAAGTTTGGTAATAAATATTTGAGGTGATAAAATATCATAAAAATTTATATCGCTCATTTACCAACTTTCCGCTATCTAATACGATTTATATTTTTAAATTCTATAGCGGAGGCTATTTCATTCTAACTAGCGGGAACGCTACATACGTGGTAATGGCAGTAGTTGGTTGTGTATAGTGGAAGATATAATGGCCTATCGGCCTATAGAAGCGTAATCTATCTACCTATCATTCAATTCGTTTTGTAGTAATCTTATTCGTTCATCAACAGCAAGTCTGTGCCGAGCCTTAAATGACAGTTCTGTTTTAGCATTAACGGTCGTATATTTACGTTTCATATAAACCCTTGTGGTTTCAACTGATAAAATGAGGTAGAAGTAAATGCAAATATTTAAACCTATAATTTTAAGCAATTTCTTACCGTCGAGCTTATTAATGACACATAATTTAGCACCCAACGTATAGCGCTGTCCACGGAGACGACGACCCTCTGTAGTTGACAAATCTTTAAAACAATCACATATTGTAAGAAAGAAAATCCAGCATAGTCGACCTAAAGCATTCATTAATTTTGAACAGGGCAGCGTCGCAAACGGACCATACCTATCTACACTTTGTCGTCCAACCACAAAATCATATGCGAAAAAGTGGTACGTATGCTTTCAATATTGGAATCATTTTGTATTGTCTTAGGTAGTGAGTTTTGATCGCCTTAACATTTAAACCACAAAACCGATGGAAACCACTTGCTTTATAATTGATTGTTTAGTCTTCAAAAGTAGGTTTATTCATTTACAAAAACAATTTTCGCTTCCACACTACATACGGGATACGAGTCTCACCAAATTTTGGCAGGAATGATTGAATTGAGCTTCCTATTAGTAATTTTGGCATATATTTATTAAAGGCAGCCATTAATTTTTATTTTTATTGGCCCGCTTTGAGCAGTTTAGGCGACACTATTAAACACCAGTCATGCTTACACTAAAACAAAAACGGGTAGACACAGATGTGAAAGATACCTCTTACCTTCACATCGCTTTGCAAATCCATGCCACATGTATTATAGATAATTTTGAATGTATGTCCAATTTACGCCAGCTTCGTTTTTCTTCATTGAATTTATTTATGAATTACTCGCATTTTTACAATTATATATATTTTATTGTATCTTATACCGCTTAAGTACCGTTAAACACTATGGAGGACAATTTCCAAAAGCAACAAAATAAGAGCGAATGGTTGATATATTAAATATACATGAGTCCTTCCAAACAAGAAGTACTGCCATACAAGTAATATAAAAAAATTTAACCGGCGCCCAACTTATTTCCAGTCCTATTTCAGCTTTCAACTTTCTTATAAAATGTTTTATGCATTTACCAATACACGATGTGTTGAAGTATCAATATAAAATTCTACATCTTAAAAAACAAAGCCGCGAAAATGTTCAAATGATACATAAAAAATTAATGACATTTGGGGACAATAACCATCCTGTCAGTTGCTAGTTGTGTCTACAACTTAATACCGCATTGCAAATACAACATTTCTATACATAAATGCGCAAGTAGCACAATATTGGTTGAACTATGTTCTATGACGACCAGTGTAGCAACTGTACAGTAACAACTTCGACCAGTGCTCTCCCAACTGGACAGATATTTCCACAAACTGAACTACAGCGACATCACACATTTATTGCCGTTTCCAACTACCAGTAGAATTTTCTGCACAAAATTTCAATTGACTCAATGTCTTTGCAAATTCATTGCACCCGAGCTCTTTCCCAGTGCTACCGCAGCTTTCGATTTTTAAACCCTCCAATTCTGGAATGGAGCCCCACCGACAAAAACTTTCCACACTTTACCCGGTGGCCGGAAAAATAGCCGATATTGGCCCTGGATGTTTACCTGTTTTGGCATCGGTGTGGCTACTGGATTAACTTCCTGCCTCTTTACCATCATCAAAGCCCATCACTTTGGCATAGTCAACGTGATGTTTGCCAACATTTTGTTGTATCTTGCCCTGTCTATCTACGGCGGGGTAGTAGTTGTCGTTTGGCATGTTGAGGATTTCGTATCAGCGTACAACAGAATGAAATTCCTTCTCAAGGAAATTGGTTAGTTCCTAAAATACTAAAATAATTTTATTTAATGCTTTAGGATAACTTACATAGACTAATGGTACCTGGCAGAAAATAATGGTGGACGACAACCCAAGACGGAACACCCAACACAAACTGACGGCTACCGGAAAATCAATTGGTTTCTAAATCAAATGGTCCTAATGGAGATGCTACTTTCCTTCCTGTTGCCACCAGGTGTCGTCGTGGCCGAAGTTGACCCGTATATTAACGTCTACCGCTACTACCTTCAGCCTCAAGTTTGCCACATTGCGGCACCAACTTCCTGTGAGATACCAAATACAGTAGCTTTTGTAGTTCGCTTGGTTCTAGCATATCTTACAGTGACGGAAGCCTGTCGTTCCTTTTGTATTTTGGTGATCATCCTTTTTCTGTGGTTGGAGCAACAAACAAAATACATTGAGCAGCTAAGAGGGATTGGGAGTTCCGAGTTTTTGGTGTGGTACTCCCGCTACCAAATTTGCCTACGCACCTTCGAAGCCGGCCTGTTTGAATGGATACGGATTTTGATGGGAACCTTTTTCTGGGTGATTGTCGCTTGTAACGTGCTCACTGTCAAGTTTGTATTGACAGGTCATGTGCCACTGTATGTGGCTTGGGTCATTCCTACAATTGGGGGACTTTACATTGCAACGGTGTATTTCCTCTTTCCCTACATCATGAGTTCGCATGAAGATACAAAGGAGTTGCTGAGGAGACAAACATGTAAGCTGGTCTTGGAACGAAGGTGGTCACAGTTTAAGTTTAGGTTGAGACAGAAACAACTGAAATGCTTAAGGCCAATCTCGATGCAGTGTGGGGACTCGTTCATTCTGAAGAAGGAAACAAAGGCTACGTTTTATGGGACTGTTGTTGCTAGGACCGTTGACGGGATACTGTTGTAAGAGGGCGTGTCACTCATGCTATATTGATCCATGTTAGGAAGCACTAATGTCATGGTTTTTTAGTTTAAAATCTTTGCCTCTTCAAACAACACCCCGAAATCACGGAAGCGCACGACATCGTCAAAGTACAATACATTAAAGGTTGATATTTTCTATTTATCTCACAATCGCCAAACAAAACTCCTTAAAATAACATACCTGTGGCACATAAGTGGTAGCCAGACCAAAAAGAAAAATCTGAATGTAACAGCCCAAACTCAAACACAATATATATAAGCGAAAATAACGTGGCACACCGCACAACAACACAACATATTATTTTAATTTACAATAGAACCCATATTTTAAATTATATTGCGAGTGCGTTAGAAATATATATAAAAATTGTAGGAAAGAAAAGATACGACGAGCCGAAGCATGATATGGAATCAACATACTCGTGTGTAGCAACCACACTTGTGAAGTTTAACATTTTTTTTCGCTTTCCAACCTGAATATTTCTTGCCCCAAAATCACTTCCAAATCCCCTGCTTCCCGGTTTCAAAACGGGATTTGTCAACGCCACAGTGGGACCGTGAGACCTCCAAAAACAAAATTGTACTTGTCTCCGTCGTAACTTTCGATCTGTAAAGCATACCACTTCAAAATTACAATCTTGGAAATAGTTAGTCCTTCAACTGCCCAATCCCGTGGACCAGAGTATGTCCAAATCGGAGGGCGGCAGTAGCGAAAGGTTGTAAAATGGCGGGATTAACCGTCGGATCATACACAAAATAACCACCGTTATCCAATTGAAGACCATATTTTTTCATGGCGCTTTCTGCCTCCGTCCAATCTGGTTCCCAAGTTTAGGT
>JAHZNE010005159.1:0-12137 GCA_027744055.1 Callyntrura sp. NNG-2020
AGGAACATAGTATGGTTTAAAATAGCCGTTTCTTCCAACCTCGTCAGCATTTTTATTTTCTATGTACCCCCGATGCTCTCCTGCTGTGAGAGAACAAAGGAAGGTTTTTACTATTTGTATACATGTACCTGCTTGCATTTTATCCCATATTGCAGTCAGGCTGTAAATAAACAACGCATTATACTGTATTGTTGGTACCACGAACCATGTCAACGCAATAACAAAATGCGGGGTTGCATCATCTCCTTGAAAAGGTACCTTTCGTCAGATATGTTGTCTCCTCAGAAACTTGTGGTAGCAACATTTAGAACTGTGTGTTCGTGTTCAAAGTATTCGTTGGCTTCCTGCATACATAACCATATTTGTACT
The DNA here is from genome assembly GCA_027744055.1 of Callyntrura sp. NNG-2020. Classification (NCBI taxonomy): domain Eukaryota; kingdom Metazoa; phylum Arthropoda; class Collembola; order Entomobryomorpha; family Paronellidae; genus Callyntrura; species Callyntrura sp. NNG-2020. The sequence goes on from JAHZNE010005159.1 coordinate 370, forward strand.
TATAACTAGCACAATTGAACACACGTGCTAGCAATATTGATTACTAGCCAACCAGTTACATTAGTAAATAATAAATACATCGACATTTTCTGGTAGGAAACCTATTCGGTTTCACAACACCCTTACCTTCACGTTGTTTGCGTGTCTCATGTCTTGTGTACCTGAAATGGCTTGCTTTCAATAGTGATGAGTGAGGGTAGCTTGTTAATATCCAAAACACAGATGAAGGATATCACAGATAAAAACGATATCCCTCCCAGCCTGCGTCAACGTTGAAAATGAAAACCAAGTTGTGCTCCTTAGTTTACTTCATACAGAGCGAGCACAGCAACTGGGTTGGTGTCACAAAGCCATTCTCCATATGGTGTGATGCTATGGATATTGTTACTTACTCTGGTATATGTGTGTGGGTTACCCATTATGCATCCACCTAATACTATTTGACGTACGAGCAGTACTCTTCCAAATAAAGTTTACTGCTATTCATTTAGTACAATGCAAGTACCTTTGTGAATGCATCACAATCATGAAATGAAGTACTTGTTGTCATAAATGAGCAAACACTGCAAGGAGAAGGACAGCAGCAAAGGAATCAGGTGTATTTGGTCTTTTTATACTGATTTTTTCCTAAATATTACAATTTCCATTGTGTGCCAAAATGTTGTATTAATAATTTGTAGTGCGACCCATCGTTTTGAAATTTGTTTAAGTTCAGCTTTAAGAAAAAAGTTAGTTCTGATAAGTATGCTTGTTGGATAATTCATGAATTTATTTTTAATACTCTGGACTTGTCCCGACAGTGGTAACTTCAAAAGTTCTTTTCAAAATGAGTTCAGCTTCTCCAAAACGTAAACATGCTTTGACAGATCAGTCCAGAAATAAAGGCGAGAAAAATTGTTTAGTTTGTAGAACCGTGTGCGCCAATGGTACGGAACAGTGTCTTCAAAATCTGCAAATGCAGGCAAAACGAAGATTTCATTCTTGTGTTTTTTGCAAACATATGAGAATTTTTAAATGCAAAAATGCTTACTTCGATCACCTCAATGCCAACTCTGCACGCGGAATTTTGCAAGAAGATATACTCTGCAACAGCATGTGCTGACACATACTTTGGAGGGAAAAATAAGTAATAAAATTCGCAGGAATGTAAAAGAGCACAAGTGTCGGACCTGTGGTGGGCTGTTTTCATGTGGTAGCAATCTTAATCAACATATCAGAAGTGTGCACGAAAAAGTAAAACCTAAGAAATGTAATCTCTGCAACAAATCTTTTTCAACCGCGCCAATCCTGGAGAGACATATAACGAGTCACACAGGCGAAAGACCGTATAAATGCCAATACTGCGAAAAGGCATTTGCTCGACCTTCTACACAGCGAAGCCATGAGGCTTTGCACACTTTGGAAGATCAATGGAAATTTAAGTGCAATTTATGCCAACAGCGATTTCCATTGAAAAAATATTTAAAGCGTCACAATCAGAAATATCATGACGAGTGAATAAAATGATGATGGAAAGGTAAAACGTATTTTAAGTTTCAACTTTTGCTAGTGTGCATTCGTTTTTTCAAGTGAATTTAAACGTTTTGCTGTTTCGTTTATACTTTACCACGACTAATCTCAAGAACTACGATCACGACAATCGACCGTCATGGAAACATGTAAAATGCATCTGTTACTTCAGCTATTGTGTTTGTTGTGATTGGTTTTTACAAAAAATAATTTCAAACTAATTACGCTGGTGTTGAACTATAAAAATCATCAGTACATGACGCAAAATCTTTAAACCTAAATTCGATGAATGTAAAATGTGTTACGCAGTATATCTACTTTCCTACACCATAAATTTGAATTATAAATAAAATATTTTAAACAAAACACGTAATGTAATTAATTATGCGGACAATTATTTTATTGGTCACCCAATTTTATCCAGCAATGCTATTTTGAAGATAAGACTCCGTGTTAAGTGACTCCTTCCGACGGCGCGTTGCTTTGAAAATATTTTTAAATCAATTTTTGACAGTATGAAAAAATCCTTGTGGGAATTAACATGGGGAACTGAGAGTGAGAGAAGGAGGAGGGTCCCCCTTTTGCTGTTTCTAAAAAAATGAAATGCATTTTTTCAAGTACTGACTAACAATACATCGACATAATGTTTAATATGGTGACATTTGAAAACATGGTGTATACTATTTCCATGTACTCTTAGTCAGTATTTCAAAAAAATCGTTTGNAAAAAAATCGTTTGATTTCTTCCAAAACAGCAATCTCATTCTGTTTCCCATTTTAACACCCATAATGATTTTTTCTTATCGTCAAAAAATTTTCTTTAAACTATTTGCAAAATAACGCGCCGTCGAAAGCAGTCACTTTGCACAGTCTTATATTCATAAGAGCATTATTACATGAAAATATAAAGCCGCTCGCTGTGCTATAGCCTCCCATGTTGTAGACTTTTTTACTACTACACTAAACTACATAGTGAAAAGTAGGTTTAATTTTAAACATTTTAAATTATGACAGATTCAGAATAAAGTATAGCACAAACACTGACGACAACGACATATATTAAACGAACCACAATGTATACAAAATTATAACTACCATACATACTGTTAATCCGTATCCTTGGTAGCAGTTATATTCCAATGTATTTTAATATTCAAGTTCAAGTGTACTTTTAACTTTCTTCATGTATACAGAGATAAGGTGTAGTGATATTCCATATCGAACTTAAATACACGGGCTAGGAACGTTAAAAAATAACCATTTTATAGATATTCAACGCCGTCTTTACAAAGTTGGATACTCAATTTTTTATCCATTATTATTCACAATTACGGTCATTATGGATAATGATCAAAACATTTACAAGTCAATTCTATTCTAAATATTGTGAACGACGAGCTACAAAAAGTTAAAATTCTCAGCACTGTGCAAGCTTCGTGCTTATCAAGTACTAGATAAGTAAAACAAAGACAAATTTATTGCTACCAACTAATACAATCTTTCTGTACTACTTATATACACAATATATATTAAATTAAATATACAACACATTAAGGGGATGCCATACTACAATTAACGCTAGTGCATCTTAGGTGTTCTTTTGATCAGGCGGATTTAAATATTGAATTACAATTGAATCACATACGGTGCAATGTGTAGTTTGATGTTAAAGTGAAACAGGGATACCATACTACAATTAACGCTAGTGCATCTTAGGTGTTCTTTTGATCAGGCGGATTTAAATATTGAATTACAATTGAATCACATACGGTGCAATGTGTAGTTTGATGTTAAAGTGAAACACGAGTCTTTTCTATTTTCATCGTTGTACAAGTACAAGTAAAAGCACGTTCGCAGGTATGAGATGTTTTGAATTTGTGATATTCTCGCGGTGTTCCAAAAATTCATATTATTTGCTAAAACTGTTTATTTTTAATGCAATTATTTCAAACTGCAGGTACATTATTTTTTGTGTTACTGCCTAACTGAACATTTTGCTACAAGATAAATCGGCACTGTAAAAATTGAAACTTAAATTTTTAAAAAGTTTATGTTTACCTTGCATATATATATATATATATATATATATATATATATATTGCTATATACAAAGATTGCAATTTATTGAATCAAACTGAACAAATTCTAGTCTTAAGATGATATATACTAAAGGTACATAGTGGAATTAAAATTATTTAAATGTCTGTCAAAGTCAATAAATTGGGTGTTGGTTCCGTCGTACTCACGTAGACTGTTTTGGCTTTTCTCCCCCATTGTTTCATAAATAATATAATTAACGTTTTCAAATAATTGACAACCATAGGCAGATAATGTACGATGATCTCTATCCAATATATTAAAATTGAAGCTACGACTCCGGCAAACCAGAGAAAGAATATTACAAGAATATTTCCCGTAATTTTTGCCGGTTGTACAGTTGATGCAGCTACACCAGATGCCAGATCTCCCACATTTCCCAAATAAATACTCCACCATTCCAAGATTCCGGATTGGCCGATTCCGCTAATTCTTCCAATTGTATGAATATCAATAAGACTTTCAAACTCCAAACCGAAATGCATTTTGGAGTAGACCTCACTCCCGACATGTGTAATCAAACTGCTTCCGTTCTGTTTTGCCAAATTCTTTTGAAATTTGTAGCATAACATTTCTGGAAGAATTACAGCCGATTTATTGCAAACTGCAACCTCATCAAATAACAGTTGCTCTTCCAACTCATAAAACACCTCCTGAACGTCGTATAGCGTTTTATAATTTCGTGGTTCCTTCTTGAACCGATCGGACTCAAATATCTGCACAAGAAGATTTTCTGCACGAGGATGTAATGTAGTAACCTCAACCACAGAATCCGTCTCGTTTCTTTCCAGTAATGCCCCTGAAGTATTAAGATTCCTGATTTCGGATTCGATGCTCACACCTAACATCTTAATATTTATTTCATGTGATGAGTTAAAACTTATGTTGCCTTCTTTATAGAATGCAATACTAGTTCCTCTTGAGTAGACAGTGTAATTGTCAGAAATTAACTCTTTTATATTTTCATAGTGTAAATGCCTTCTTGGTAATATCATATTGTAAACGTTTTTGTTTTTGTACGCATTGCTTAGTACCGTTGCTGCCAGCATGAATGCCAAAGCTGCCCATTTATTACGGGAGTCGCCAATAATTCTATTTACAAATGGATTACCTTGTTCCAACAAAGACTTCACAGTACAAACTAAATTAGTGAGTAGACGATGCAACAAGTTTCCTATAGAAGTGTCAGAGAAAATATATATACTCATGCAAAGTACAGCCACAGTTATACCGATTAGCAACCATACGTAACCATCGAACACATTGACAAACTCCTGTATCGGAAACGAACTACTACCCCGTTCTCCGCAACCAATGAATCGGAGAGTAAACAAACTATTGTTGAGCGAAAGCAGGTACCGAATGGGACGCCGGCTACTCATGATGGATTTTACGTACAATCTCGGTTCAAATGGCATGTAATCGTAGTTTGTTTTGTTCATTTTTACAATTCTTCCGGAAAAGCAAAACATGTATCCTCCCATGTCAACCGTGAAATTACCTAAAATGCTCATTAGAACGTTGGCAAAGGCTCGATGGATCCGCTCCTCGTAATCCGCTATTTTAGCCGTCGCAGTAGCAATGGAATTAATGGGTTTGTAGTAGTCTGTTTTGCATCGCCTAATGCTTCTAGCAATTCCATATTGAATTCTATCTTGAAGTACACGAAGACCTCCCCAGGATTGAAGTTGATTAGGACTGCGACTCGCAGTGATCGCTAATGTGTCAAATGACGCTGAACTCCAATAATCGAGAGAAATGGGATGTGTTGCAACGTAGTTTTTGCTTTCCACACAAAATTTAACGATTGTAACTGAAACATTCTGTGTTGAGATGACCTTATTTTTCTTTATTTTAAAAGAACTAAGCAGTACTGCAAACACTGCAATCTTCTGCAGGGGTCCTAGAGCATATTTCTCATTAATGACACTATCTTTCATCCACATTGCGATTCTTGAAGTATCCGTACTCGCTAATTCACTTTTATTCTCTACAAGAAGGTGGAACGTTGGCACCAACGGTGGGCGGAATCGCTCTTTTAATGTTAGAACTCTATACTCAAACACATGAGGATATGGTAGATACCAATATCCGTCCCGAAGAAACATGAAATCGGGAAGAAATATATCAACGTGGACAAAACAATTCCAAGGTTTGGATGCTGCGGAAAACTGGAAAAAGTTTAGCCGGGCGCAAAAATCTATTTCAATCCAGCGAGGGTGAAAAAAGAGTGTACTGAGGAATTTGGACGCCGGACACGGATATCTGGTGTCGGTTGCGTTTCCTGTCAAATGCCTTTGTGTGGCCAGCAACCATATTATCTGCTGAACTGAGTTACTTTGGTTTGTAAATTGTTTCTTAATGAAAGCAGGAATCACATGACGTACCACAGTAGGAGAGCTGCTGGACGGAAGGTCAACGTTTAGATAGTTGGTGTAGGCTACAAAGCAATTTTGACTAATGAAGGGTTGTACAAATGCACTTAGAATGTGCTGATTTAAAGGTGGATCTCTGCTTTCAAGATAATACTGTTTACTTGCATTAATCACGTTCCTGCCTAATATTCGTTGGTTAGATTCGTAAGACGTAAGTTCTGCAAATCTTTTAATTGCAAATTCATGACAGGATTTTCCAGAAAATAGCAATAAAAGCATAATAGAAACGCTTCCGAGGAACATTGTAAAACTTAACTTTGTGTATAATTCGAAATATGTACAAAAATATAATCTTTAGATACAGAAAATGAGCTCAATGGATTGAATATATGAAAATTTAAAAGCATCTATTGTACCTCTAGTTATGAGTAACTATCATATCTTCTATGCAATGCCTACCCACAAACCTCCAAAGACTTATGGTATCCGCCGTCTAGAAAACCAACTGTAGGACAAAAGGACATTTTCCTGAGACTGGTATTGATTGATACTGTCTGAGAAACAGGAAATTAGCTTCAAGCTTGTATGTCTGGAACCATAAAAATCGAATATGTCATGACATTTTTTTCAACGTGAATCGGCTTAGCATAGATGCAATGCTTTTCTTTCTCTAAAATGATAAAATATTCTCTAAAAATGTTCGTCATTATACCAGTTTTGTAGTGTGGTCTTGGTATAGACTGAAAATTTGCACAGTACTTTAATATTATGTACTGATGGTATGTACAATTTTTTACTCAACACTCAACCATTCCCGAGTAATTGATAGTAAAAGTTTACCAGCACTATGTAAAGCGTGTCCAATAAATACATATATTCACATGTGTGCATATATATGGCACATGGTAAAGTCATCATGGCATGTATGTATGCGTATTCCTATTGTAATCTACATTACAATTAAAACTTAATAGTGTGTTAGTCAATTATAAGCAATAATTAAAGTTGTTAATGCTCATCAAGGACTATCGATAAGCCAAAAATATTGAACATTTAAACAAAATTAACATTTAGCCTGTTGGATGTAGTAAAATATCTTTACATAGTTGTACCTTAAGATATTTTAAATGTTATTGCTTATCAATAATCGTATTGAAAACATTGCTAATGTATGTTTACTACGAAGCGCGTTGGCAAAGAGGAACATTATTAATTATATAAACAACAGTTCTAACATTATTAATGTTTTAAGCATTTAGCTTATCAATTAGCTTATCTTTTGCCCAAGTTAGCAATCATAAATATTATTTATTTCAATGAAACCTATGCGCTTGACAATATAATACTGCTTATTATACACTAGAACGTACGTTCGCTGTTGTAGCCATATATTAAGTTTAAAGCTTTAATTAAGAATTGGGAACCACTAAATCGAACAAGTCCTATAGCACAAAATCGAAATCGAATACAAACATTAATAAGTTTAGAACAATTTGAACCTGTTATTTACTTAAATCAGTATTTTTGAACATACAAATGTAAATATATAGTGTAGATGTTTTAGTGTTTAATTTTTTCAATGACATTCTGCTGAACAACGTTAAATGATAACCAATTTCACTCAATCTCGAATGAAACGATAAATACATAAATACCATTTACCGGGAACGCGATTAAAAACAGTAAGACATTTTACTACTGCAGGACTACAAATGTGAATCGTCCAGTACCCAATCATGGGAGCTATTGCTTGTGACATTTTAACTTTCTTGAAAAGAAAATCAAATCGTGATTTGTTATGTTCATCGTAAAATCTTAATAGCTTAATTTAAAAATCAGCAAGCAAAATTATTCACAAAATGACCGCATCTTTGTATCAGGAACATCAATAAACGCCTTGGTCTTGGTGACCTCTTTCAATATATGTTCCTTGTTGTCCTGTATGCCCTACATGGGGAACATGAATAACCAGAGGTACACGCTTAATCCCTTCTCTAATATAGCTCCAGCAGTTTTGCAATTTAGATTGTATCGACTTCTTCAAATTTACCAGAAAAGCAATTACACAACGTCTATTTTCAACGGCAAACATTACGAAAGCCAGAACAAATCCAGTCAGTAGAATGACGAAGATTGTGACAATGCTCCCATTCAGTACCAGCCTTGCGCTTGTTTTGCTTAGTCTCTCCAACAACATTGCTTTTCGTTTCTTCTCGCTTTCCACCGCCATCATAGCTTGTCGTAGCGCCAATCTTTTGTATCTCCTCATTATTTGCCACTCCCCAAGTAAACCTTGTTCCATCAATGTCGACAAGCGTCTGACAGTTGCAGGATTGACATTGTTGGTTATCTTCCATCCGAAACTCACGCCCTCAATTTCTTTCATCCCCAAACTTACATCATCATCCGTGAGCTCACCATCTTTTTTCAAATTTTCTGCCACGGTGATTGCTTCTAGACTTTCCGTAAACCAAGCAATCTTTTCCTGACACTCCTTCAACTTGGAGAACATCTTGTAATAATTTTCCGTTTTCAACGCCCCCATCAATCTTTTTTCTTTTGAGCTGCTCAATACCGGTGGAAAAACATTTTTCATTCGGCCAACCATGTTATAATCCGGCCGTTCATCTTGATACATGCTAAAATTATTTTCCACAAGTTTGTCGTATGTATCAAATCGAAGGGGTTGCAGGGGTAACGTGAGCTGGTTAATGTTCTCCCCCTTGTAGGCGTTGGTTAGCACAATTCCGAATATTGCCAATGGACCAAATACCCATCGCTTGCAGTACACCTTCCAGAACAATGCTGTGGACTGCTCCAACAAAATCGCGTAACTCACCAGAAGAGTCTCCATCCAACTGTCATTCATCTTAGATTTTTCCTTGGATTTACTAAGAAGTTCCAACTTGAACAGCATTTTAAGGAAAATTATGATAAGAACAAAATAGGTGAGAACGATTCCAATCCAAAGGAGCGTGTCGAACGCGGTGTATAGAGCATCAAAAGACATCAAACCGGTGCGGTGCTTTGAGCAAGTGACAAAGTTGAACGACTGACTCCATTCGTGCACAACAAGATCGTGTACGGGAGCGTAGAATCTTTCAAATTGAGGTAAATATTTGCTATAAGTTCTTGGCGATTCATGTCCTTCTTTAATGGAAAAACCCTTGCAAATTATACCCAAATCTTGAATGTAATATTCCTTGGGAAAAATGAAGCTTAAGAGCGCTTGCGTTAGGTAATTCTCCAAATAGAAGTCTTCAGGATGAAGCTCTTTGGACGGCAATAGAAAGGAATGGCTTTGATACCAACTGAATTTACTCAGAACCTTTCTCCACGGCCTCCAGTTTGCCACTACCAATTTCCATATCAATCCTGTTATCTTGTGGTCTTCTATTTCTTCATGGAGTTTTTCCAATTTCAAATTTGTGTTTGTTTCAAGTGTTTTTGGTACATACAATTTGCAGGGGACACAATGCGGACACAGGTATAAGATTGTGTCGGATATTTCTATGGTGACCAGCGCATTGATTGGAGATGTCCCTGATGTGTCAATGATGCGTGATGGAAACACGAGTAAATCAGCATGAAACTGAAAGGCCGGATGTAATTTTTGATTTAGGTAGTATTTGTATAGATTGAGCCAATAGGGGTTGATTATCAGCTGTTCGGCGTTATCAGCCACAAGAACCACATATGTTGGATGTGGATGGCGCTGATGGTACTGACTGTATAAAAGGTTGTACGGTAGAAAATTCTTCCCAAAATTGATAAAATTTTTGGGTATCCGTAATTGCCCGTTTTTGGAATTAATGTACTCTGGCGCATCTGTTTTGTTACGAGGAGGAAAAAGAAATAGTTGAGCTGTACAAAGCAAATTTCGTGACTTGCAAGATATATCTACTCCTCCAGGAGAGTGATCAAGAATTGCGAGGTCGGAAATGGAGTTATTTACTTTTGCCACTTCCGTACTCATTACTCCAAGTGTGGTCGTGCCATTCACCAAGTTTTTGACCCTGACAATCCTATAGTTTGTGGCAATGACGGGAGTTTTGAGTGGAGGAAGATTTAATCCTCGATAATTTATCAAGTGAACCAAGCATGGTGAAAATGTGGCAATCCTGTCATCTAGATTTTCGATTTGAAAGGAAGTGTGCATCGACTTTGAGGAGGATCCCAAAGAAGATGGTTCATAGGATTCTGTGATCTGATACAAGTTGAGTTGACTTGCAACTCCCATATGGAACAGCGTTAGAAAAATATTTGCAATTTTCATTTTCTCTCACAAACTGGGTCACGAAAATATTTCCAAAGTTTTAGGTATGAGAACTGAAATGTTAGCACACCAGTCATCACTGTTTTGCCTAGTTTCTTTTTAATCATTGAACGTCTTGTTTGAATACATAATTATATCAATTAATTATCATTGTAATTAAAGCCGAACATCAGTAACAAACTTTTTATCTCCATTGAACTGCGGGAGGCACACTTTATTCTAGCAATTCCCTTCAGCACATTTTTTTACATTATCAGTTATCAGTGTTATTGTAGTACTGCAGATGCGCTGTTGAATGCGGTGTATTTAATACCAATAAACTCGTGTCTGGAAGTAATTTAACACAACTACATTGCTAAAATTACATAGTTTAGACGCATGACCAGAAATACATAGTAATAGATACATTTACGTAGTGCCCAGTTTTGAGCAGAACTGAAGTATCTTAGCGCTAAAGTGCATGCTGAAGGTTTAAAGCCAAATGGCGGGTTTTCAATAATATTGGTTTTCATTAACTCACTTACGTATCATTTAAAATCATTGGATAAACGGATGGGTGGATCCCAACATGTTTTTCTACCTCCAAATTTAAATTATCAAGCCCACGCAATCGTTTCGCCAAATATTAAATTTTAAATTAAAATACTAATCGTTGGTTTTCAACAAACAAACTAATATAAACCAAATCAATCTTTACTACAAACATAAAGCAAATATGTTTAATCAATCACTCAGTTACTACATTTACGACAACATCAAACCTGGAGGAAATAGACTTTCAGCCTCTTATAACTTACTCAATTAGTTTTGTTTTGATGTTAGTCGATGAGCGGCGCGCCATAAAATCTTGTTGTATATTCGACATAGAACGAGGTAACTTTTTACCTTTTCATTTATAAATGTAATTTAATTGTTTGATTATATTTGATACATGTATTTACAATTTATAAAATTAAATAATTTATAATAATGATAGTTATTAACTACGGAAAGTAGTTTATGCGATCAGTATGTTTGTCTGTTTGTATATTTGTCTGTTTGTCTGTTTGTCTATTTGTCTGTTTGTCTGTTTGTCTGTTTGTCTGTTTGTCTATTTGTCTGTTTGTCTATTTGTCTGTTTGTCTATTTGTCTGTAATCACGATAACTTTTGAAAGGGTTGACGTATTCGGCTCAAGCTTGGCATAGGGAAACCCTAGGTAAGTGGAATGTACCCTATTAAAATTCAGCAAGATCGGATTAAGATCGGACAAGTATTGTGGGAGTTATTGGGGGTACAAGGTACCCATACTTGTAAATGCACAAAAAAGTTATTTTTAAAAAACGCAAAAATCGAACTGGATACTATTGAAGAACAGGGAGTTTTGAAATTCTTTTGTGTAGATAGATTTCTTGGTGGTTTTGTAGATGGGGGTTGGAAGTTAACCCCCAGGGCCGGCATTCAAACTTTAACACTGCCCCTGAGGGTAAGTTAACTTTAACTTACCCCTTAACTTTACCCCTTATTCAAAAA
>JAHZNE010005160.1:0-15953 GCA_027744055.1 Callyntrura sp. NNG-2020
TAGGAAAAGTGACTCTATGAGATTGTAATTGTTTTTTCCCGAAAATTCCGATTTCATTAAGCGTAGCAGCTGTTGTTTTCCATAAACCTCGCTTAAAACACGACATCCCATCTCTCTATGAATTATGGATTGATAAGCTGTATAAAAACGAGAGCTTTCTTTGCTCTCCCTAAAACAAGTTTAAGTTCCATTGCGCTCTTGTAATATCAATGGCACAACCATTTACTTTCTCTCATCACGCTTATTGAAAAAGAGACTTTTCTCGCAGGCCTTAGCATTCTCATCATCGTCGCCAATGAAGAGAAAAACGCTTTATCGATTCATCAAGAAGTGCTAATGGAAGCTCGACTTGAGTTCTCTTCTTCGCAACATCACTCGATCCTGCATTATAAACACACCACCGTGTGATCGCATATCAGCCTCGCGTCTTGAGCCTTTATTTTTCTCCATTTATATAGATGATAACGGTTACGTTACGGACAATACGAGTAGTTGTACGGCAACATAATTTTTCAATGAAATTTAATCCCAGCCGGGCGAGAGAATGTTGGATGCTGTTGTATAGAACTCCTTAGCCAGTTTCAGGAGTACATTCTCAGCAGGAGTGGAAAGAGAGAGAGAGAGTGAAGATCGTTTATACATTTCATAACGCTAACTAATTCATGCAATATTAAATATGATTGGAAGTGCCAAGAAGCGAAAGAATACGGGTAGTAGAGGAGGAGAGGGATGAAACCTCTTGTTTCATACCAACTACTTATATTCCTACGACTGTTGTACCACTTCCCATCGCTATACCTCCAATAAAACTTAAAGTGCAGCTTCGGGAAAGTTTTTAGACGACAACGGTTTGAATGTGTGCAGGCATTTCGGCGTTTCGGAACATATCCTTCTTCCTGTTCCTATGCTGAGGCAGAGTAAAAACATATCGGGTTTGCCCACTAGCAACTATTATTACCCAAAGCATACTTAACACACCCATTCCAATTCCGCTATTTATAAGAACGTTTCTTGTTCCAGGATCATCATATCCTATTCCTCGACTCTTGAACAAGACGTCCTTTCGAAAGAGAAGAGAACCAGTGGGGAACCTGTAACTCTAATTTGGTTGTAAACTTATGAATGCTGTATGAGAAGCAGACAAACGCGGATGAAGACTTCGGGTTGAGGCGAAGGAGAAGCGAGGTGGAGAGAGAGAGAGAAAAGAGTTAGAGGGATTGAGGGGAAACGAGAGAGAGAAAAGAGGTATATGAAATAACCGATTCTCATGTATTTTCGTTTCCTCACTCTATCCCCTCTCGTTGTCGTAGTCGTTGTAGAGAATGTCTATACAGAGGAGAAAAGCGAGAGACAGAAGATATGTGTAGGTAGATCAACGCTTCTATTGCCTGACATGATGCTGCTTTCCACTACCAAACTCCCATTAAAGGAACACCGCAGTCGGGGCGAGCAGAAAACGAAGAAATACATTTTTCCCGGGGTACTTCAACCACTCCTGCTGTTGCTTACTATAGTCCAAGGAGAAAGAACGATGGGAACCGTTCATTACGACTTCCCTTCAATTTATTATTTTTGTGCATATACAATGCATTCCTTTTCCTTAGGAAATGCATCCTCCACCAAGAAAACGGATGAATTCAGTCAAGAGTGAATGAATTCAATGGTGTTCATGGGAGTGATGAGAACAGCCTCCTCTAGTCCTCTGCAATTTTTTTTACAAAAATATAAATGAATTTCTCAGCTGGAGAAAACCCTGTGAAGAGAACGGTTCCTATCGAGGTTATACTCAAAGAGGTTGAAAATGATCTCACTAATAAGAGGTTTGTAAGCAGACTCTCGCTCGAATACTATGGGGAATTTTCATACTTGGACACCATCAAACTACCACTCTGTCAATATAAACCAATAGATCATTTATAAACAGCTTCATTTGTTCACTGGGAAAAATGGTTTCCAAAAAGAATGAGAATAACGGCATATGTCTATGTTGACTCGTCTGTGATCAATAACCATCTCAATTTCCACTCGCCGTCATACTTTTCAACTTCACTGTACAAGAGACGAGGTCATTTAAATAACGGGGTTTTTATATTTTTTATGGAGGTTTACGTTTAAAAAAATGGTTTAGCGAGAGGAGCTGAAAATGCCCACTTCTGGAATGCATGTAATATTCCATAAAATTTTCATGTTCCACCGTCATCAATATGACCCCTATATACATATACGTCCGTCCCTGTTTCCTCTAACCACTTTTACACAATCTATAAATTTTTCAGACTTTGGGCTCAGCCTACATTGCATCGAAAAGAGACAATATTTTCCGGCAAATGGCACGTAGCAGGAGAAAAGACGGTGACAAACAGCTTGGCTGGTGGAAAATATATGGCATGCAAATAGAAGCGCGCGCACGGCAGCCATTGAAACTAAATTGACTTCATTCGGTTTATAACACGTGTGCAGTGAGTGAGCTCTGTTTATAGTACATAACCGTCGTTCTCGCCATTTCTCCTGCTGTTGTACCTCAAAATTGCACTTTCATTCCAGTTAAAAACGGCAAAAGGACACGGGAAGTAAACCGTAGGATGTTAGAAGTCGATTGTATTTACTTTTATGCCTTATAATATACCTAACAACAAGTATTGAGATTCTCGGGTAACTGGGGGTATACTTGACGATATTGTGTATATACCTGTCGTAGATATGTAGCGCAGGGGAATGGGTGAATGCCACGAAAATGTAAAAGTTGTTGCCTTTATGGAAATAAATGGGTGTGGTGGAGGTGGTACCGTATACTGTGACCTAACCTAGCTGACTGTTTTTGGGGGGTTCTCACTTTGCAGATGTCTTACTTTCTGTACTGCTGCTTACTTTACGACGACTATAGTATTTTTTTTTCTTGTGATGATACAGTGTTGATGCTGTTGGCCTGCCCTACCACTACCCACCGTCTCACATTCATCCCGTGTCACGGTAACATTATTGTTATACGAGGACGAACAAAGTTTGTATACTTATTTGAACAAAATAATGAGACAATGGGAAGTTGGCCTTTTTCACCCTGTTGTGCTCAGATTCCCACACACACATACATACACGCAAACACGCTCTGTCTCTCCCTCTCACACACACTTACTGCATAATATGTAGCATACACACCCAAGCCCGGTAGTTTAAAAACTTTTTTGCTTCCTTTGAAGAAAGTTAACTTACCGTGCAAACGAAAGAAGAGTGTTGTCGTTGGCAAAAATGGAACGAAGCGAGACAATAACTCCTTGCCATTATGTATTTTTACAAACTCCATCTTATAAACTTGTGAGGTTTAAATGAAAATGCAAAGAGTGCAGTGTAATGGTTTTGGAAACAGGTCGTTCATCCTAACACGAGAGAGCGAGAGAGAGAGAGAGAGAAAGAAAGAGAAAGAAAGAGAAAAAAGACTGAAACTAGAAACGGGTGTCTGTGATGAAGTAAACGACGACTTACCCTATGATTAAACGTTTTTTTAGATGATATTCGAATACAATGATATTTTTGTCCAACCATGTGCGCTTTTACTTTCTGTATATTTAGGGTGTGACAACTGGCGCGGAGAAAGCATTTTAGAAGCCGTGTTTACAAATTACAACCCATTTGCCTGGACACGTGCACGTGTTGTGTGTGCAGAGATATTGTATGCATTACACACCGTTATCATTCATTAGTTCCACGTCGATATACATTATTCATGTAATTTAGCACGCACATTCATTCAAATATTTCAAACTGCCAGTTATTTTTTTCCGACAATCCAACAACACATATAATCATTGGTTGATATTTCCTTTGTACAATTTGTCATTTGCTTCCACAAGATCAGGTACTGGAATAGAAGGGACTAACTTCAGCAATTTCACTTTCCTGCTCTTTTCTCCGTGTCCGTTTGTGTCTGCCACCATATGCTTCATTTCTCCGTAACGTGAGTACCCAATGAATCTAGATCCAGCTCTATTTTCCCCTGTCCGGTCTTTCCCCTTTCCTCTTCTCGGTGTAAAATTATGCTTTATGCGTGTTGCTTGGCAGATATTTTATACGTCTACTAACGCAACCTGATTACACAGTCATTTTCCACAAGAATGGCTACAAAGTCTCTTGATGATACATATTTTGTTTGGGGTACACATATTATTCTTGTATGGATGTGGCAAGTCGAACGCAAGTGAGAGAAAGAGTGAAAGAGACAATTTTGCACTTTAAACGGTGTGGTAACTCACACACATATACCCTCTACGGAATAATCTGTAGTGATATAGTATTAAGTTGTAAAACAAAAGCAAAAAGTTAGGAATAGACTGGCACACACACACACACACACACAGTTACACAAACACACTCAAGCAATCATGGAAGTAGAAACAGCTGTGCATATGCGACCACTGCTTAAACAGTTGAAGCCATAAAACCCTTAATTTTATCCCAAGGTCCACAGCCTTAATCTAAACCAGTACTTTATTTACCACCGCCATAAAATTCACACACACATACACTCGCTTAACAAACATTCGGCTGTAATATTACGAGAAATTTTCTTGTGTACAATAGTAGGTGGATGTAACCAGAGGTGGAAACCACCGCCATAAAATTCACACACACATACACTCGCTTAACAAACATTCGGCTGTAATATTACGAGAAATTTTCTTGTGTACAATAGTAGGTGGATGTAACCAGAGCAGAGGTGGAAATTTTTACAACAGTTGACGTTTATGTTGTAGCCAACCTTTAAACCCCCTTTGACGAGAAACAACCTTGATTTGCATATGTTAAATACTTTTCCAAATCCCTCAACCAATTTTTCAAATCCATCAATCAAAGAATACATAATCCCGGAAGGGCGACAGCAAGGATGCGTAAAAATTTCCATGTCTGCTTGGAACATGCATCCATTTTATACAGAAAAATAGGTAAGTAAAGCCTAAACTGCTAAAAGCACAAGCTCAGTAAACAAACTAATGCTCTACAGATGTATAATATGTGCCCCTTTTCCCCGTATTACCATTACCGGCACACTTTCAATAATAACAAGTTAGGCGACGGAAATATGTAGAAAAACAAAGAAAGAACACGGTGGTTGAAGTACCATTCTCACTAATAGAACGTCCTCAAAGTGAGAATGTTAGCCCACTTTTGTAGCGGATTTGGCAACAGGGAAATTCGCGGAAGTAATAAGAACCAGAGCAGAGACGTAAGAATATTAAATGTGTGCGTATACTCACATTTATAACAAGCCAGTAATGTGAAAGATACCTACGTACATACTATATAGCTGCTCTGTCGGAAACGAATCGACACGATTTTCATCATTTTTGGTTATTTTGTGAATACAATCCCAATGTTGCATTTTACGAGTTTCTTTAACACCTGCCGGTTTATATGGAATACGACATCACCACCAGACTTCACCAAATTACTCGCCACATTTTGTTAAAAAGTGGCATGTAAATACCATAAACCCACATATGTTCTCGGATCGCAAAGCTTGGTGACAAAACCAGATTTCTCTTTGCTTTGTTGGATCATAAAAGTTCGCAGTGCTACACACAATATGAAAGCCTACATGATTTCCTGGGATGATAATGCAGCAGATTACATTGTAGTAATAAAAACTACATATCATGAATCATGACATATCAAACTGGCAAAAGTCTCCCCTCTTCTTATATTAAAATATGAACGGAGAGGGTAAAATATATAAGGTGTACCATATAAAAGTTTGACGCGCGGAGCTATCAAGTATCCCCAAAGTTCATACTTTGACGATGTTGATAGTACACCATGCGTACGAATTGTACCTAACTTTATTGTATATTAGTTTTCACATCATGCATAGTAAATAGATGTGTTTTTGGATGGCCGTTAATATTTTATGTGTTTAGACGCCTGATTTTATATCGAATGCGACACTTTTAGAGTGGTTCGGTGCGCTGAAAAAAGTGGAACCGTATGATACATCAAACGTTGGAGTATGCAACACAAAATCAACAGCGGCAAAGAATTTTTTGGTGGAATTGCAAAGTTTCTTCGAATTTCGACTTGAAAACATTTTTGCATTTTGCAAACTTTTCGTGTGGGCGCGGGGAAAAGGACCTTTTATTACACAACAGCAAGACCAAACAGATTTTTATGAGACGCCTTCTTCCACGTAATCGTACGACAACGCACAGAGAATATGTGGATACAAAGCAGCCACATAAAAACAGTACTTGATTTGTTTTGTACATAAAAATTTTCAACCGTAAATAGTAAATAGGTGACTAATGCAACATTCTCGAAATTTATGCGAGGGGATATTAAACGTAGGTTCGCATTATAATGCTTCGATAGGATCCTGTTCTGCCCTTACTTTTGCTGTTCAAATATTCACTTTCTCTTGACAGAGTTAAGCAAATACGAAACCCAAACTTCTTACTACCCGGCTACTGTATTGGGTCAATGTTTGCATTGCCACTCGTTTCCGCTTTTCCCAGCCTTACAGAAAGTTTGTGCACTTTGGAAGATTACACTTCTATCCAGTTGTCGCTTTCAATTTCCAACGTAGAAAATGTGATGAGGTCACCCTACTCAAGAGTTGTAGTTAGTTGAAGTGAGAGGGAACTTCTACAGTTACCTATCAGAATAAACCACGGTAATAATGGGGATCATAAGTATGTTGCTGAAAATGAGTTCCTGACCATACACATTACTAATGAGAATGGATATTATAGAATTCGACATTCCAGATAATCCCTACACCACAACAACGCGGATTAACGTTAGCCTGTCTGGCGATGGAACTTGCTGTCGCCTTTATTTTTCTCGCTGTATATAGGAATGTCCTTCGCTAGGGGGAGTCATTACACAATAAAGAAAATTATTATAATGAAAAAGCACCTAAGAAATAGGTGGGTTATTTTTACTTTATGATATAGATATTTCGGTCTAATAAAATTTCTCCTTGGGATTAGGAGGGGAAATGGGAAGGCGTCATTAAACTTTTCTCTTTTCTTTAGCATAGACGCAGTTTTGCGCATATTTACATCGCTTGCAGCATTTTTCTGGGTTGCATCAATTGTACCCCAGTATTGGATTGGAATGGTGATATTGTGTAATATTAAGATGTAAGCAGTGTTCATGTTCCTGTAAAAGCCACCGTAACATAACTGTCTATTTTATATTTA
This sequence comes from Callyntrura sp. NNG-2020, assembly GCA_027744055.1. Classification (NCBI taxonomy): domain Eukaryota; kingdom Metazoa; phylum Arthropoda; class Collembola; order Entomobryomorpha; family Paronellidae; genus Callyntrura; species Callyntrura sp. NNG-2020. The sequence goes on from JAHZNE010005160.1 coordinate 7,191, forward strand.
CATGTGATATCACTTGAATCCGTATAAAATCTGCGACAGTACGAAAAAAATGTAAAGTATATCGTTTTCACAAAGTTATCATGCAAAGCTTGTGTAGTGTAGGCAGGCTTTCTGGCGGGGTCTCGTTGGTACCTTGAAAGAAGCAACCTCTTCCCTAAAGACCACCTACATTACAAGCCTTTGATCGTTCAACGTTAAAGCATTTGCACGGGAAACTTTCTCTCTCGACTGGGATAAAGCATCCCATCTAGACTTCCTAAAGACCCACCCGAGCATTTTACCAGCAGCCTTTCCGCGACCTACATTTTTACCGCACGAAAAAACAAACCTCACACTTTTCCTAAAATAGGGCAACTTTAAACGTTTCATCTCACTCTCCCCCTTCCATAACACACCCGTCACTTTCAATCATTTTGGAAATTATTTTGATGATCTGCTTCCATATCGGTGTTTTACTCCCGCCATCATTGCCCCCTCACAACCGCACCAACACTAGACACGTAACCACGAAAATTCTGATGAGGATAATCAATAAAGATGCAATATGCCAAGTCTCCAACTTTTCCTCATCCATTTTTCTTCACATCATCGCCTTCCCCCTGATCGTCATGAATAACAACAGAGCATCACACACAACCAGAGAGTAAAAAGCAGTGTAGACACCGTATTTTTACTCTTACCACATGGCCACCCGAGTTTACTTTTTTCGGTTGTGCCACCAAACTCGACCATTCCATTGCTGTTTGGGCGTGTGTATAAGCAAAAGGAAAATAACCGCACCACCGCTTGCCGTCATGCCATCAAAGCTTCACCGCATTATTCTATCTCTGAACCACTAAAAAAACATTAATGGCCAAAAGTGCCAAAAAAGCACATACCATCTTTCTCTCTCTCTCTCTCTCTCTCTCTCTCTCACACACACACACACACATACATAAACCAAAGGAGAACACGTGAAACTGTTTTCTCATTTTTATCTTTCACTTTTTCTGCCATTAAAGATCTGTTCTTGTTTTTCCTGGTCAATGTAACTGGTTTGCTATCCTCTTTGTCAGCATCAACAGTCTGTAATTATATATACTAACGTGTGGCTACCAACTAATGATTTCCCTTGAATGAACTGTGTTTACAAAACCAAAAATCCGATAATCGATTAAGAAGCTCTATATAAAATTTGCCACCAAGGGCCATAGGTATACGAATACCAACAGCTACAGAGGAAATCCACAAAATAGGCAGCTTTTTACTTATGAATTCACAAGAGAATGTGGAAAACGTGAGGTTCTTGTGGCAAGCACGTTCCCAACGCCAACCACCATAATATTAACCGTCAGCCATATTATAAGGGTGTAGTAGTGTGTCTATAAAACAGGGAAAATAATTTTGTTATGGTTCATAAAGCTAGCTGTAAAGTCGAGTTTATATAGCCTCCTTTCTCTGTTTCTCTAAGAAACTCATCATTTCTGCACAGTCTCTTCGTGGAAGTTGCGTAGCATTTCGTGACAGCTCTTATGAAAGAAGGCTTATGTCACCGATAGGAATTCCTTATTTTCTCTTTTATTTCGTATAAATGCATTCACAAGACGAATTATTTTTAAAGAGACTTTTCTTTTGTATTCAGGGGAGCATCAAAGAGTTCCGCTCTGCTGTAGTTGGGAATCAGCCCGTTTGCGAGAATGTCAGTATTTGTGGCAAAATGACTTTATTTCGCAACCAATCACCCAGAAAGTCGTATACAAAAGAATGAAGTTACTCGTCGTCAGTTGTAATGATACCTTGATGTAAATTTGGGCGAAAAATGTGAGGATTCTGGTACAAAATCGTACCGTTATGCAGTCTTCATCCGATGTACACAGTCAAGTGTATTTCCGCCGATATTTTGCACGTATAGGCATTCAGGATAGCAGATTGTGGTTGTATAAGGTTATAAGGTCCTTCCTGCTGGGGAGAGACCATGCATATGTATTCACACTGACGACGACTACGATGATGATGATGATGTTGCTAATTAATTAAGTCAATAGTCCCTAGGCATGTGGCTGTCTGTCGTGTCGTGTCTACACGCTCACTCACTCTTTCAGTTAAAATGCACAATTAGGACGGTAAATTAGCGTGCTTAAAATAAGGTGTATACAAGTATATATCCTAGCTTTCGCATTAAATGGGGAATTGTGCCACATTCAAGACAGCTTTTAGTTCCGCAGTTCGGTTCATTACGGAATTTGTAATTGAGTTTCTCCTAACGAACTACTGTGTAAGTAAAAGTTAAAAACAGCATTTTCTCTTTTTTCTGCCGCAAAATAGAGTATTTGGCTCATTCTGAAAATCATTTTGATTGGTATAATATGCTTCGCTAATTATTATGCAAATGATACTACAAAACGTGTGCCCCGTAAAGCGAGGTGAACTACTCAAAATGATAACAGGGAACTATTCTCTAACGCCGATGCCACAATGCTATATAGTAAGTCTTCACAGTAGTAGGTATGCGGTCAATTCCATCAAACACACACACACACACATCTCTACAAAATAAATCGATTTGTCTATAACATACTCGTGCTGTGCTAATAAGCAGACTAATTTTCCTTTCAGTCTTAACTTGCTGGAACACAAAATACCTAATTTGATAAAAGAGACTAGCAACTAACTATATAGGTAATGGGGGCTCGTAACGTGTGGATGAAGTTACTCCCTCCCTGTTAGAAGTACGTGGAAAGCTAAAATGGCAAGAGAAGATACATATAGAGCAGTATACGTAGGTGGCTTTATTTTTTTCAAGTGTCATGGGACTTTGGCACGACGTCTCCAAAGCTTCATTATCCCCAAACGATAAAGCCATTAAGGTTAGACGCTTGTGAGTGTGTGTGTGTGTGTGTGTCTGTGTACGTGGAATTTGTCCGCATGATGGCTTTGAGAGAGAAGACAATGTTGAAAGAGAAACAAAGGTAAGGAACGACCTTATTTGATATCAATGAAGGAGGCATGTCATTGATGTCATTTGGATACTGACGTGCCCAAAAACAATAATTTTCTCTAGTTCGTGAAAACAGTCGTATAGAGGTCGAATACACAATTTTGAAAATTGATCAAAATGAGTGTTCGTACGTAATGTGATAATAGCCCAAGTAATCACGTAAATGTAAATGCTGATGAAAATCTACTTGAGTTTACCCGCATTCCCTCGAACCATAATATTTTCCATTGCTGGGGCAATTTTATTACTGTTTGGCATGTCATCACCATTAAAATTCCTGAAACCATGTATTATACCAGAGTAAATAATGTGTGTACATTTCACCAAAAGGCTTTCTCTCAAAGGGCACGTCAATTTTGGGAAAGTTATTTTCGATATAAACTGATTACACAAAGCCATTTTATTTGCTTCGTAAAGAAAGTAACAAGTAATATCGCCGATTTTCCAGGCTGATGGACAAAGTCAATAATAATAATTGGCTTGGTTGATGGGCATGTTAGTTAAAACAAACGATATTGTTATTAAACATGTATAAACGGAGCGAAATATATTGCGTTTTGGAAAGGACGGTTTTCAACGACACTAAAACTTAGAAAAGTCGATTTTCCTTCGTGATATTAAGCAGTCTCAAAGGGAAAATATACGACTGGCTGGGAAAACGTTCAAGAAAAACAGAAAGTAAAATATGAAATGTCGCCGTCTTCCCCCGGATAAGCTACAGCTTCAGTCAAGGACTGTTTCTCAGCTAGCATTCCACCACCACCGCTGCTGCCACTGAACTGCTGAAGTGAAATGAGAAATGACTTTTGTTATTGATGGGAACATTGCGTGATGTACAAAAAAGACAGAAAAGGAGAATGTAGAAAGAGCAAGAGCAAACCACCACCACCACTTGGACAATTTCTTGCTGCTTTCTCCCCACTATAACTTCCTACGTGTGTTTCAGTAAAAGTGTGCATACAGTCACTGTTGTCGCCTTAAAATGAGAAAAAGATGATGGTAAACCGCTCGTGAATAGTAATAGTTATTTAAATTTTTTAGCAGTTTCAGTACTCCAGGAATGATGATGTTGAAGGCGTTTCATGCGTGTACATATATAGCCTCTGGCAGTAGCACATTAGCACGACAAGAAAGGAGGGAGAGAAAGAGAGAAATTATAGATTTTTCATACTTTCTCCCATGTAACTCCCTACCGTGAAATTGTGTGCGCTACGTCTGGAAAATAAATAAATATGATGGGTGGTAGTCGTTTGGTACGACACAACGGGAAGTTGGGTCTGTCTGGAGTACAGTGTGTGCAAATACATTTTATAGCAGTAATGTAAGATGACTATCTACTGTTGATTTGGAAAACAACTGAAATAAAAAATACCGTGCAGTCCTTCGACCTCGGAACGTTCCTGTACAACACAAAATTTATAGTTTGAACATTGAAAATAAAATTTGTACAAGAATGTCGTTTTCCATAATCAAACACGATTTAATTACACCAGTCCCATGAACCATACATAAAGGAGCGCGCACGCTATTTTACTTCTGACGCCACTGACCTTCCCACCACTTCAAAGTTAATTACATTTTTGTCCAGTGTTGTATGATGGAGAAGCTTTTTTCTCTCCTTTATACCCTTTATTTGCGTCATGAAAAGAAAATTTTAAATGGCACTGTATATTCATACACAGAGAAATATAATATAAACTCCAATTGTAAGATATGCCACCCCAAATACATGAAACTTTCTATAAACGAGTTATAATTTCTACTTTCTTTCCTCGTTCTTCTCAAGCACTTTATTCGACACCACATGCTCAATTAGTAGAGACGTAAGTTGATTGAAAGCTAATATAACATCAGTGTCTGTAAAGATGATTGAATTACTAATACATTAGCTACGATGACACCATTATTCTATCTTCCCTTTATTACCTACTGGCAAGAAAGGAGGAAAATGAAGAAAGCGGGTTATGAAGGCATCAAAGACACACTGGTGCACTGTGGCAGTCACCACGGAGCAAGAAATCAATAATTTTTTTGTGACGAGCGCCAACCACGTATTAGATGAGAAACGTGTACTGGTGGTAAAGAAAGAAGATAGTGAGTGGTGGTGCTTCTTTCATCATTAATTTTTTCGCCCTATTATTATTTATCTTTGCAAAAGGTAAAGTGAAAGGCCTTATGAGTCGTTCGTAAAGTCATCTTTTTTTTTCCTTGGTTTGTCTTGTGCCCGATTTACATATCGTTATTATAATGATGGTAATAAGAAGAAAAAAGAAAGTGCGCCAAAAAAAAGGTATCATGTTTCTCTCGTTTTGTCCCCTTTTTCTTGTCGTTGTCACATACAAGCACCGTGTTGTAAGATATACCCAAAAAAGAGGGGTGATAGCAGGAAGAGCACTCATTATTGAAGTACATAAAAGAAAATAGCTGACACGACAGCAGCACAGCAGGATGACATGATGACAATGTTGGTGTGATGATGGCATCAGGATGATGATAGCAGGGCTGCTGAAATGTATCGACTGGTGGCACACAACGGCTACTAAAATGACATCTAGTTAAATGAATAGATTCCCATTTTTCTACGTGCATCATCATCACATTCCCCATCCCATCATCACACTCCTCTACTGGGTAATGTTTGTCGTCATTTTTTTCCTCCTCCTCCCGCTCTCTTTCTTGTCTATAACACTAATGGGTAGTGACTAGTGACGTATTACATAATACGCCTCAAGACTCTCCCTTCCTATCTTATCGTTTTTCAGGCCTACTTCATGTACATCTATCTCGAGTTTCAGCTACACCGTTTCTTGAGAAAACGCTCCTCACTTTCTTTTTGCGGGGATGACGCTAAATGTTCCTGTGCAGACGCATTAATGATTGCACAGGCGGTTCCTTTCGGCGGATGAAAAAAATTATCAGCGGTGACAACTCAACGGCGACACGAAAGGAAAAGAAAACGAGACGACCCATATACCGTCAGCAGAGCGAACGTACTGCAGGGATAAAAACCCGAGTGGTGATAGTCAGAGTTACTTTTGCTATTTTCTTATTCCGCTTATTCAAACAGTATTGTGCCGTATTTTAGGTATTTCATCAACCCGTCATCATCAACATTGAGTATCATCCTTTTCCCGGCAGCTATATCATCATCAGGAGAAGCAGAAGAAATACACAGTTACAGTATAATCTCCGAAGTGACATGCATCCAACGACGTTATACCTGTGTTTAAAAAAGTACTAAAGTCGTGGTAAAAAGGAAGCGTCTTGTCGTAGTATCATGACAGCAGTGTTTCCTCATACCGCAAAGCAGCAATGGACTCTGGTAGAGGGAGAAAGCAATATGAACTACTTTTACAAGTTAGCACAAATTCTGTATTCGTTGTACTGACACTCTCGGCGCAACGGGAGTACTATAATATTAAATTTCATTTCAGGGCCCACAGACACTGATATCATACTTAGGTGGTATATGAGAATACGAGTACCTACCTATTTATTTGAGCATGCTTTATGTATTCTAAACACACAATATGTGTCTATGACAAGGAAAAGTCTTTTTTGCAATCAATATAAAGAAGAGGGAGTTGGCAGATATAGAGAAAAAATAATAAAAAGGGAGAGTGAATACAAAGAGAAATCCAATCTGGTTTCTGCCTCAAAGGAAACGTATGTGGAAGCTGGTAGTAACCAAATGGTGAAAGAGTTTGGGTTAGAGAATGTATGTGAGAGGGAGAAGAGCAGTAGTAAGCGTCTTTCCCCAGTTCACTGGGGAATCCAAATCCAAAAGTGCTCACTTTTACTTGTTGTTGTCGTCGTCGGTAACAGGGCTGCGGCGGCACCGGCATATAAAGTTTGAGGAAAAATTTAGACTGTGAAAAGGAGAGAGAGACTCAGTCAGTCATGATCAGCCGAGCCAAATTGTATGTAACGAGAGAAAGCGTGTGACGGGTAAATAGAAACGTGTGAATAGACAAGAACATATTTTCCGTAATAGTATAAACGAACTCGGTTGAAGGAAAACACATAATACCAATATGTCATGCTGCATTCGCATTTGCTCACAGCAACGAAAAGTCGTCACTGCCGCCAATAAGCAAGACGGTGAAAGCGAAAAGTGTATAAACTCCGGTCGTATAGACGTTCGTAGAAAGGTATGAATACTATTATGCATGAATGCATGTACGAAATCTTGGTAATGCAACGAGTAAAAGTTTACTAGTAATCGTGTGATTGTAGCGTGCCGTGTGGTGCAAGGCTTGTGTATAGCGTGAGCACGAAGGAGTAGATGCGTGGAAGAAGATGAAGAGAAAGATCATGACGACAGGAAAGAATTGAAGAAGGGGAAAAGTTACAAAAACCGGTTTTCAGGAATCCCGGTTTCTATTTTAAAAATACCAGATGCCTCCGAGCGTGCTAAAAAACGTCAGAGTAAAGAAGGAGGTTACGGCGGCGCTACTACATACATACGTGTGTGTGTCTTTCTACCAACAACAAAAATATGTGGTGTGATAGAACAGTAACAGAGTTGTATTTAGGCCACAAGTGGGTCTGGTCTACATACATTAGTCAGAATAATAGGAAGGTGAAAAAAAGAAAGAAAAACTAACGGAGGGGAAAAGAAGTGAAAACTTTTTTTCTTCTCTTTTTAGACTACGATTTCTTCTTCTTCGTCTACTTCTTTCAGTATTTCTGGTTGAGATACATAAAATACATTCATGGCCCCAAGTTTTCTCCACACACACAAACGCCCAGACTACATTCGCATAACGTTCTGCTTCACTGAAATGCTGGTATGCCAAACAAAAACATGTAATTTCATTTTTGGGTTTCCGCCTAGTCCAGTAACTTCAACTGTATATTATTCTCCAAACACGTACACACAAGAGGTTGCAATGGTAGTCGTATCGCAGCACACTCACACCATTACCATACAAAAACTACAGGTTTCGAAATCTATCCACCAGAAAACTAGCAACTGCCACTATTGTGTGGTGAAAGAAGCAAACTTGAGTATAAAAGGTATTATTACAGAAGAATATTAAAGGCAGTCTGTGAAAACGAGTAGACTAGATATATCGTTCTATACCCAAACCGGTAAATACAGTGAAGAAATACTTTGTATAATATCACGCTGGCTCGGTTAAAACCAGGAAACAGCGCTCTTGTTATTGTGGGCCCTCTCATTTTATACATCGCTTGTCCGATTTACTCTCCCAACTCTAATCCACTTTCTCTCGATCTTACACTTTGCTCACTGTATGTTATGGAAATGTATATTATTATTATTACAACCCCCGCACACTTTCAAGCCCTTTCGTACAAACAAAAGGTTGAATAAAACTGCATAAATAGTCTTTGTCTGTAGGAGCCATATAATATAACGGTTCTGTAGGTTAAGTACTTTCTTTCAACCGGATGTGGGGACAAGAGCACGTAAACCCAATGCTTTTCCACATTTGTGACAAGCATGATAAAAAAGGGTTTGCTTACGTTCATTTATTTGACTGGTTGGTTGAAAAGAGTTGGGAGAAAGACTGGAATATAGAGTGAAAGTGGTTTTTAAAAATGGGTTGGATGAGGGAACGAGTGAATGAAGGACGAGAGATTTCTCAAAAACGGTTGAACAATGAACCTTTTGAAAAAAAATCAGATTTTCCTGATATATCTTTTTATACCTTGTAGGTTTACGTTTACATAGAATTTTTTCAGGCATTCCTCCCTTCTCTCCCTGACACAAAAAGTAATAGCTACCGTATGTGTGGCATTGTTGCTGTTCTTTTGTTTGT
>JAHZNE010005161.1:0-31970 GCA_027744055.1 Callyntrura sp. NNG-2020
GCAAGGAATGCATGTATGTATATTAATGTATAAAAATCTGCAGCTGCAGCATCAGTTACACATTAAGCTCAAAGCCACAGTAAAGGATTATAAAGGAAAGAGTAGAAGAACTTTTAACATTTTAATGCAGCATCGTATTCATGAGTATGAAAATATGTATACATTGGGGATTGTGAAGACTTGACTTGTCCACTGTGTGGTTGGCAGGTATTTTAATAATGTTATGTACATAATATGTATCACACACATATATATTCGTAGTACATATAAAACTCAATAAAACCTGCCTACCTGCCTGTCTCTTACCTGTGTTAAGCTCAAGGTAAGGTTTACGCACGTAGTCTACTCAACTCACCTGTTGAATTGTACATGCTGCATTGCATTGTTAGAAAAGGAGTAAAGATAGAGAAGATTTTAAATATCCACATACAAAGTACAAAAAGAAAGATTAAGAAAGGGAACACTGCTGCTGTACTGCTTCAAAATAAGTTCAACAATGCTTGAGACGTGCTGGTATGTGTATATATGTAGTGTCCATTTTTCCTGTACAACAATGTTTTATGTTGCCCCAGCTAAATCCCCTTATGCCACTTTTGTGCCAGTAGTACGTACAGTTTACCTTGACGAGATTACGCATATAGAAAGAAACGCATAGACAGTGCATTGCAGGTAACCAAATAGACAATAGACATACATGAATAGCACCATCTTTACCAAAAATTCTTCTGGTAAAATGTACGTTTTCTAAGAACTGAAATTATTACTTTAAAGGCGACATTGGCATTAGATGTCCGCAGTTCCTTTTGTGTTCGCCCTTCCATAAATATCAACTAAAAGGCTGACTCGGTATATAAAATTTAGGTAGGTACGTATCCATATCCTGTACAACGTTGAATGATTATATTTAATTTATCGAAAAGCAGCAAGGGACTGCACGAGATGTGTACGTACTATTATGTATCATATCACAACATATTCAAAACCTGTCTGACAGCACACCTGCTTGTAAAAGTAAAGTTTGTTCCTAGTAAAATTAAACTGGAGGTATTTTTGTTAAAGTCGACCAAGATTATGATAAATCAAAAGTAAAGAATAAAAATCAACGTTGCTTTTTCTTCGTGATTTAAATATCAAATGTTTTTTGTTTAGCAAAATGTCTGACAGGAGCGACATCATCTTCCCCAACAAATGCTTCACTTTTCAATAAAATACTTTCATGGACAATACAAAAAATATTTTGCCATCATTTTGAACACACAGTTATTTCATGCATTAGATTAACAAGAATTACGCTCTTTAACAGCACGATACCTATTTCACTTGATTTAAATGCAAAGCACAGTAACCTGTTGGATTGGTAAACGGTCAAGCTATTGGTTCCCTTGTAATTTAATTTACAAAAGTGTTGAAATATTTTTGAAATATTCTTCTGTTTTCTAACTTTACAATGTAACATCTATTTACGTTAACTTCTTAAAAAATTCAATGGTATATTGCAGTGATAATCACACTACATCGCAGTTTACGAATTTTACATGCATGCCTACTTTGAATGTATAGAGATATATTTTGTTTATTGAAGAGTGATGAGGTTGGTGGTACACGTACATGTAGGTACGCTCTTATGTATGTATACGCTCATTCGTCAAAGGATATAACATTTTTCACCTTTCATATATATATGCAATTTTTACAGTTGTTAAAGTTATAGTAAAACCGGTATCTCATTTCGATTGTAGTAGTATTAAAACAATTAACTATAATCATTATGAAACTAAAGAATAGGATTGAAACACACAAGACAGAATAATACGCAATATTTCTAATATTACATATATGGTACTGTATGTGTAAATGCATAACTGTAAATAATTTCTACAGCTCGCAATGCCTATCCCTTAAGTAGACGGTGAACACCTAAGAAGACAAATCCGAAAATTTAAACGAGATAATAAATGTACCCGGCGACATAATTTCAGCAATTTAAATGCGATAATAGGTGATAATTTTTGAGCTCCCACCTTTTGACAATTTTTTTGTCTCATGTATACGTCTTAATCGTTCACCTCATCTTTCCAGGCTTGCCTATTAATATAACAGTGGATACGTGGAACCTTCATGCTAAATTTTAGTTACGCGTTGAAGCATCTTACTAATAGCTGGTTGGCACATAAACATATATATCAACATTCACGTGCTAACCACAATAAATGTGTTAAAAGCTTGATGCTGACGACAACGACTGTCAAGCATGTTGGAATAGGAAATTCTCTTGTATAATGTAAACCGAGTTATCATCCGTTCCTTAAATTGACACATAAAGAATTAAAGTTTTTCTTACGTGTTCCCCCACCCGGGTCCTGTTGGTACAATGATATTGGAGGAGCCCATTGTTTGACCAACTCTTTGGCAATCATTGTTTGATTCTACCAGCATGAAAGCTGAATTTCCGTCAATAGTTTATGCATACATAAATACAACCAAATGGAATGGAGACGAAATGTTTGCCGAACTATCTTCGATTCTGTATGCAAGCAAGCATATTTCACTCACACCTCCATCAATCAACTCCACTCCAATTCACCGTCAAATGTAACTGCACATATAACTGACAAATGCAAGAATATGGCAAGTACACCGAGTACATTAAATTCAAAGTTGTAATTTTAAGATCCTTAATAGCACTATTTTGTTTGAAACGAGTACATTTTGTACTTAATCGCATGAATCACCAATACATGTAATCTAGCTATCAGATTTCGTTTGGCTGGATGCGATGAACATTTGTTACACTTACAATGCACATATCTATTTGTTCATCTCTTAATGTTTGTACCAAAGTCTACACTTCCACAAGACCACTTACTTCAGTAATAACAATAATGATAATCCCCGATTATAGTAATGTAATGAGGGCTATTTTAAATAGCTATTAGACGATGATTTTTCAAATGCAACAAGACAATTTGCCATATTTCTTCCGCGGTCAACGCAACTCTGTCAAACTTTAAGATTCAAAGTTGCACAAAAAGAAAAGTTGAGTATTTTTAGAGTAGAAATTCAAAAGAGAGAGAGAGAGAGAATGCACAGAACTTTCATGTTACTTTTTGCATTACTTGAATTCGTGAACTGAAATCGGTAGCTTAATTTTTGCCGTGCCGACTACTGCAATACTGTTTGTTTTACCATACGTTTCTGCATACGCAAGCTGATGTTGTTCGTGTTCCAGCCAATGAGCACCAGTATCAAGATTGCATTTTTTATTTGTACCCCTAGTAATGAAACTACAAGATTCCATTATAATTGCTCTCTCGTTATTTTCATCTTTTTCAAAAATTCGTATGCAGGTATGCCTCACCACAATTCATATAGTCTGCTAACTACAATCGGACCAAGTAGGCATGTAGTAATGTATGTGTTGTTGGCACGTTATCGGTATTGGCTTAAATTTTTTTTAAATATTTTTTTTTGCTAGAAAAGGGTACGCAAGTCACCTTGCAGTTAGAAGGATTACAGAATGGCCGCTTCCTTTAATGTTACTTGCTACTTCTTCTATATTTGCAGTACGTCATGCCTTTTGGCAACAACGTACCAATGAAGTTCCCACCTCTCCACCGTACTTTAATGATTATAATAACCGGCATGAAAGGGGTTGAACCATTATTATCACTACTACTTTTATTATTCTGGGCTAGAAAAAATCGTACTACAAGATTTTCATAACATGGGTGTCGGCAAAAGCGGAAAATGCATTATTTTTTTAGCATATAGTATTCCTACAATGTATAAGTGGTGATGGTATATGGTATCGAGTCGAAACAACAAAAACCTATAGTTTTTTGAAAGGGTCTGTCGTGGGTGCACAAACCAGCAAACCCAAAAACCGTTTTCTGACTTTTGTGGTAAACCCTTATTTCCTTCGGCAAGATTTCGTAGTGCTCTATTTCATTTCATGTAACTGAATATAACGCGCTACACATATGAATAATATGCAGATGTGATACGGTTTCATAATAATAGTTCTTTCCTTTATTACAGTAATGTTGTATTATTATAATGCTTACCTGGTACAGGGTGCCCATTAAAAGTCATATCAACCGCGTGTGGCCCCGAGTCATGGGGGACAAATACAGCTCGAAATCGGTGATCCCCTAACGCTTTCACCTGACTTGTAACACGACCACCGTCCACCAGTATTGCTAGATGACCAGGACCAGCTCCTCTTCCATCAACTGTCACCAAAAATAGCAAAATTGTAACATGTCACTGACGGCAATATAAGTACATTTATTGTCAATGTCGCCATCATTATTACTTCCTCGTTGAGTTCAATGCTGTCAATGTCAACTATTCCTGTTATGTATGATATATACTGGCTTTCTTATTGAAAGTTGTAGTACCGTTCGAGCGAACAGTTTCATGTGAATATTTCATTGTCATGAAGGTCAATTATAACGATGACGTGAGAAATTAAACGAATTTTCGATGAAAAATTCAATTTACTATTGCCATTAAGTGTACACAACAAGTAGACTTACTCTCTAGTTCCACCGGTCTTCCAACCACCCCATTTGGCACACGAGTAACTTTTATGGCTTTGGGATTGAATACAGCAGCTCTGAAGGGCGAGCCTTCAATTGGTCTTTGGCCGAGTGAGATATCGATTAGATGCTCACCAACTTCAACTGGTGTGTATTTGGCACTTATTGAAGAACCTGAACCCACTTGGCGGACAGGAAGACGACCACTGGGACCTGTTGAGGAGAAAAGCAATTATAGTAATTAAATTAAAAACGTGTATTTCATACTTTACTAATTGATTCCGCGTTCGGCGTCATATTACAAGAGTAATTAAAAGCCGCGTCGCTTCAGACAATATAATTAATATCACATTATGTTACGCTGCCATTTCTTACCTGAAACTTCCACATTTATGTTCTCCAACGACGTATGCCCGTACTCGGAACTAACCGTAACCGTAACAAGAGAATGAACCAGAACAACTCCCAGTCCATCCCCATCAACCACTATGTCTCCGTGGTTGTAGCCGTTCTGGTGAATATGATGTTGTTCAATTCCATTAGCGAAGTTGGATGATGATGTCGTATGGTGATGTTGTTGCTGTTGCTGTTGCTGCTGGTACTGTCGTGAAGATTCGCGAATTTGCTCCTGAAATGATGTGTGGGCAGACGAAGACGACGTAGTTGTCGCTTTGGCACTTAATGAAGATTCATTCAACAGACTTTGATTGTGATGCTGTCTCGTAGAATTACTCAGATTTTTCATTGCCTGAGTGGAACTCAAATTTTCGATCGAGTTGGAAACACGTCCAAACTTTGAACTGAATAGCTCCCCACTTTTAGTGTTTGGGCTGACGGGAGGCGGTGGGCTGCTGAATCTTAGACGGTTATGAACGGCATCCACATTATCGTGATGATTACCATTGTTGGTAGAGCGCTGATGCTCTTTTGATGAATTCATTTCGAAGGAGTCGTATTTCGTACTGGTGGTACGATTGCTGGATGTGCTGGTATCAAATGCTGGCGATGACGAGAGATGTTGTTGGTGCTGGCCACTGAGAGTTTTGTTGAGCAAATTGGTAAAATGTTGATTGTGGATAGATGATGTTGTCGTTGTTGTATTGGAATTGTTTAAGTGGGAAGACATGGAGTTTTTAAGAATTCCAAAGCTCTCATCTTTGTCAAAACTTCGCGTTTTTCCTTGCATTGCACCAGGAGAGCTCTCCTTATTTTTCCTTCTAGAACGGCTAGAACCAACGCGGAGACTGAAAGGTGACCCTGTAGAAGATAACAGATCGGTTTTAATGAAAGGATAACACATCAGAACACATCCTAATATAATATTTCACTTTTACTGTATGCATACCTTTAATTTCTCGACCATTGAAATATACATGAACTCTGTGCTTCCCTGCATTCAGCACTGGCAGCAAAATTCTCTTTACGCCATCCGCTATATATTCCGTATTGTACGGGATTGATCTGGAAAGAAGCCAGCAATTTTTTAAATTTAGAAGCCACAAATAGGCATTACACAAATAACATGTTAGAGAACAATGCATTATTTCATTATTATTATTATTATTAATATCTCGGCTTCTTCCTGCTTTCCAACATCATATTTCGCAATAGCTTTTAAACATGCATTAAAAGCATGTGATGGATAGTAAAATGCTTTTGAACACGAAACTACAAATAATTGTGTCTCTCTAATATATTTGCAGATGTAATAGCTCTGCACAGTAATAAATACTTACCGTCCTTCGTGAGTTACATCGATTGCAACATCACCAAGACCTCCAGTTCCACGTGCATCACAAATAAACGCAAAAGGAAGTCCAGGTAAAGCCCCTTCCAGAGTGTCCAGCTGCAACAAATGGAAGTTGAATGGGCTTTGTAATGAATACATATATCAACTGTCGTAATTTATCATCATTATCACACTATAGCAAACACGGTGATTATTTTGGCTGACACAATATTGTAAATGTTTTATTGTATGTGCACAGAGGGATTTCCAGTACTTTCAACAGTGATGTTTCTAGTTAGCACAAAAGTAGGCTAACCAAAGAAAAGCAAAATAATACCAACGCGGGAAGTCACTTTGAAAATATTTTAACCATATTTCAGCAGAAAACATGGTCACTCTTGGGAATAAAGCTGGAAAAATGTGGAACTGATGTAAAAGTTTTCCCGCACTTACCACTACACCGTTGGGATCGTACACGAAACACGGAAATGGGGAGCCCTGGATGTCTTTTCCCTTGTACAACACAATCACCTTCCATTCTCCTGGTTCGTCGGGCTTAAATGTGGCTGCAAACCCAGCTCCATCCACTCGATTTACAATGCATGGCTTCGTATTACCACTCGGGGAAACTGCAACTACTTCGAGAAATTCTAATTTGGCTCCTGAAGGACTAGTATCTTGAGGATTGACTAAAACTTCTACAACTGATCCCACTGCACATGGGGCCAGCCCTGTTGTGTGGCTAATTTCTGAATATTGTGGTAGCACCCGACATTTTAATGGAGATCCTACTACTGGCTCTCCTTGGTATTTTACAACAACCTCGTGAATGCCGATTTCTGAGGCTGTAAATACTCCCTTCCCATTTCCGGTTGAACCCAGGTTTAGTCTACAGTCGATTTTTCCTGATGGCCCTTTCACTTCAACTGTAATTTCTCGATAGTCTGATACGTCCTCATTAATTTCAACATGAAAAGTAATCTACAAAAACAGAATAAAAACAATATTTTGGTATACTGGTATTACACACCATCTTCATAAATGTTTAGTTCGCGACTAAAAAATCAAGTGTTTTATGTACCGGATCTGATTTTCTAAAAGCTCTTGATTCCCATGATACAGTGACACGTTGACCCGGTGGGGGCCTGGACGGTAACCATTGAAATTGTGAAGTGTACGCCATCACGCCCAAATGATCTACTGAGGGATCTGCCATGTCTTTGGGACGAAGTAGCGAAGATACTCCTAGCTTTTCACCTCCCTTCATACCTGCAAATGAAACAGAATTAAATGATGCACGAGGTAGCTACCAAAGTATATTGAAGCCACAAATTTCACAATTTTGGTAATACCTAATTTCTGAAAATGTGCCAGAAATATTGGCTCATATTTCGTGAGTCTTACGTGGTGCAGTACATGTGATACAATGTATTTTATAACATCATTTTTCTGTGCTTTAGTTAAATAACATCCTATATCTTCTTTATACTCGACACAAAAAGCGTAGTATGCCATTATTAAAAATAAACATCCATTTTGAAATAAAAAAGGTTGTTTCTCATTTGCACGTAGGAATATCTTTATCCTACCTAACTCATTACAGTTTATTCAACGCGTGTGGGTGTCTTTCTTTCGATTTGTATCTTACTGTCGAACGTTTTCACAATCATTGTATCTTGCACAGCATGAAGTATTGTATCGAAGTAATTTTTTAATTGGTGCAGTAAATTACCTAAAGACAAGTTAGACTCCCAATGTTCTGGGTCCGTTGACATATTTTCCATTCCTGGCACTGGCCCTCCATAAGAACGTACCAACTCGCACAACAACTCTCCATTGTTCCAGTCGGTCTGTATTTCAATAGGAAGTGCGAATATTAAAATTTGCTCACGAAAATATTGAATGAAATAAACTGTTTTCAGTGTAAATAATTTACCGTGAAATTTGAAATGTGATGTTGAGGTAACTGGTTTCTGACCCAGTTCAAAGTGGATCTATACCCTGGGCCATTTTCTTCAAGAGAGAAGAAGGGGTTTCAATTAACTTTACATGTCCACAAGCCGATATTCATATTATTATTATTAATAATATTAATACATTATTATTAAATATTATTATCATGTTTGCCGCCGCCATCACTTGCAATTATCATAATCATGAAGACGTGAGGTTTTAGCACTTCAACCGTTCCTATTTACTTTTTACGTTACGTTTAACTAATTTACCATGCATGTGAGCCACCACCACTAACATTTTTATGCAATTTACACTGCCCACGCTGTATACTTGGTATGTTTCTTTTGTTGATCTAGTAATTACTGCAATCTTATCAAAATTCAAGTTTCTAATCAATGTACCAACATTGAATGTGATGATGCCAGCATGAGAAGAGCTTTTATTATTGCATTATCTTTTCAAAAATTATGCCACTCTAGATATGTGCCGTATGAATCGAAAAAGGAACACCCTCCCACCTGTCCTAGTCCCATTATCGATATCTCCTCTCTAAACCACCACCACCCAGTCCAATTGTACTCTCACACACGGTAACATTAGTAAGTTGTTATATCAGAGTACAATGCAATGTAGTCATCATCAGTGGACCTATTGTTGCCATTTGGATCTCAGGATGGCTTTTTTAAGACTACCAAATTTGGCTACGTCATTATCAAGATTCGTACTGTTTTTCTACTAACTCAATTTTTCCTTTCTGCATCGACCATGTTTGATTATTCAGTATTTAGCCTCCTCACCATAATGAAATACACACGTTGACGATGTGAATGTGATGCAATCGTGAACTCGTATTTTTGTGAAGATAGCGACAGCATTTGCGGCAACGTGCGACGGTCAAATTTAAGTTACCGACAATCATTTTATTGCGCTCAAATACTTCACCCATAAAAAATAAACGCTCTGAAAATTGAAATCGTGTTTACTTGAGCCGCTACTTCAACGTTCACAGCTTCTTTAAATAAAAAAAGAATCAGACAGCGTTTCTGGCTAGTGTCGAACTTGGCATTCACTGAACACTAACTAACTGGATGTTCTTAGAATGGACTATTTACGCTACCACTACTGCAGAGTGCAAAAACATGCCAGTAACACCAATAGAATGAAAAAATTCAACTGTAAGAATACTGCATGTATGCGACAGTCTAAGAGGGACCCTTGAGCAGCCCACCCTCATGTTTCCCTCAAAAGTAAATTTTGCCTACTTTTCGCTGCCCACGCTTGATCATTCCCTTTCTAGTTTTCTACACACATGGAGCGCTTGTAAAAGCGAGAGTAAGATTTGTTATCAGTCATCATCATCATGAATAAGTAAAGAAGATCATCATTGGAAAAAGTAAATAAGAAATATAATGTACTAAAGACAGGTACACAACAACACAGTCGACTGTCTACACAAGGGGGTCGTCATACGCTCGATGCATGTTGTGTAACATTTTCTTGTAATGAATAAATAAATAATGTCAATTGCTGATGTAATTGCTTTCCTTGTTATAAGTACAATAAATTTTACCTTATTTAATAGTTTTCCTGTCTACTTTTAAAATTATGCACATTCCAATTTCCCTTGTACAAGGAACGATATAAGCTTTTATAAGAGATTTTCCTACACTAAACACACCATCTCTTTCATTTGAATTGAACGTGGATGTATTACATGGGGGAGACCTGTGTCAAACCGTGAACTTAACCTGTCTGTTATTGTTGAAGATGAATGAATAGCGTCTTATAAGTTCCCCAATAATACACTGGCAGTCCTCTGAAACGTCATCTTACTTTCTATGCTCAATTTAATGACTCATTAATAATGAGTTGGGTATAGTGAGTTATTTTTAGAAAGATGACTGATGGCAACATTCCATTAGATTACATACATAATCATGTTACCCTTCTGCGTATTAAAGCTTGTTCCAATGGATGTGATCTGACCACAATGCATTTTTACACCATTTTGTATGGTGAATACGAACGTATAATGTAAGGCCGTACCTACATACGAAAACAATACCCTACTGTCAATTCTTCTACCCACCACCACCCGCATAACCACCCTTACAGAAAAGAATGAACTGTCGCTTGTACAATGCAAAACAGTCGCGAAATAAGCCGGTACGCCAGGTATACGTACAAAGTTACAATCAATCAATCTTAATGTTCTTCCACGAAATGCATTGAACTTTGATTGACAGTTGCGCGGCTCTGCCTTTAATGTGTTATCAAGTTGATCACATCTATAATCTTAATAGTAAAAAGAATTACTTGTTCCATTGATACCTATATATCTCTTCAATAAAAAGTGTTTATCTCACGCTTACTCATGTACGTACGTGTATCCACAGGACAGAGGAATACCCTTCAGTATTGAGTTTTAACTTTGAAATCGAATTGTAGAGGAACGGTCAGGGCATTAGTTGATTGGCCACAGACAAAACAGTACAGTGCTGCTTGCGTTGCAATTGCACCTTAAATTGTTAAAGACTCTTGTGCAACAACAAATCCTGTCATTGACTTATCTGTTGTTCTTAAAATAATTTTCCCATTCACTTATTGATTCTACAACGAGCAAAAGTCCTTTTAACATTAATGCGCTAATCTTCTAGTCCTTGACTACCTTATGTTCTTCATCCACACGCAGCTTGACTCCGTGTCATTCCTTTTCTCTGCTGATTATTATCCTTTTGGTGGCTCTATAAGCATGTCATTTTACAATCGCCAAATATTTTGCTATTTAGCCTTAGCCTTTGGTGTTCTCTTCGTGCGTGTAGATCTCATTAGTAAATCAAAACTCAGAGAGTGCTGTCCAAACAGTAGATATGCATTTAAATATATGTGTAATTGGATGAGAATGGACAGGCAAATGAGTTTATCTTTTAACGGCGGAAAATGTTTCTAAACGGTTGTACCGACTCATTATAGATGGGAACCCAATGAAGCGTTCGGTAACCTTATGGGTCCCAAACATAAACCCCTTTGAGCAAATCTCTCGTTAAATTTTTTAGCAAGTTTTGCGTTCTCTATTGAATATTTACGTAGATACGACGTGTGGAATGCTGCGAATAATACCATTAATGTTACTTTTATATCTCTAGAC
Source organism: Callyntrura sp. NNG-2020 (assembly GCA_027744055.1). NCBI lineage: Eukaryota > Metazoa > Arthropoda > Collembola > Entomobryomorpha > Paronellidae > Callyntrura > Callyntrura sp. NNG-2020. The sequence continues at coordinate 11,375 of JAHZNE010005161.1, forward strand.
GTACCTATTCTCATTCGTTTGCAAATAGACGCTTGTACGGGGTTTTATTACTTGAGCAAAACCTACTGCATCATTCATCAAAATTCTCCCATCTTATGACCTTCTCTTCTTCCACAAAACAATCATTGCGTCACATCGTTTGAAACTCAAATGGCACTTTACTAATTGTAAATGCTGCGACAGGTGAATACAAATTAGCATGTCATGTAACTTAAATACCAATATAGTACGTGTACACGTAAATGTAAATAAACACATATCTCATCATTTTCGTCATCATGATGATGCTTACTCTCTCAAAAAAACTATTAAACCTTCACGCATATATTCGACAATATGAAGAGGTGAATCAATAACAACAAAAATTTAAATGCTAATGAATGGAAACTCAATGCTGAATGATGAAATAACAGTATTGTTATTCACATCAACCATTAAATCCTATTTGTTTACATTTACAAAGGTTAGTTCTGTTCTACAACAGCCGATTCAAATATTCTACAAAATTGCATTTTTTTTGTTTGATGCTTGGGACGGACGTAGAGGTGTGTGTGTGTGTGTGAGTGTGAGGGTGGAATACCAACAAGGCAATCTGACACTGCACACTGGGTACTCTATCTACTATCTGGCACTTTACCATATCTTGTGATGAACTAGTTGACTGAAAACTGGTATTCATGCTGTATTTAAAACAACGGGTAAATCCGTGTTACTAGATTGTTACAGCCAACCAAGGCGTACTTCCCTCTAATAAGTCCCGGTATTCTACACATTCACTACTGCGTATCTAGCAATTGAGATATAAAAGCAATTAAATCAGTATTTTTTATTCTAACAATCTCTGGCAACACATTGAACAGAGATTGCGACTTCACCTACTAGTATATAAAACTTCCATAAAATTCTTGTGCGTCTTTTACTTTACTGCTGAGATGTTCAAAACTGGGTAAGTGTGTGCATATAGTATAGGTACGTAATATGAAAAACATTACGTTTCATGCAACAGGAAAATTTTCATTACGGGGCATAATGAGATTTCACAATAATACAAATGATAGGACAGACGGGAGATTTTTATGAAGCAAAAGCCTTATCTACAGCGAAAATGACGAAGGTTAATCATTTATTGTTCATTACTCTTTCTCTGCAGTTTAAACTGAAAATGTTGTAATATTGACATTACGGGGATGGGGACTCATTTGCTGTTTTATGAAATGCCATAAACCTTGCTTGCTAAAATAAACGACGCAAGCAAAACTAACATAAAAGAAAATATTGTGCGCGTAGTAAGGCGAAGTTAAGTACTAGGAACGCTTGTGAAAATACCGAGCGTGGAAAAAGAATTTATTGCTCGTGACTCATAACTATATAACAGTCATCAGATCATCACTATAATCATTTTTGAGATATGCCAATTTTTGCTCATTCGCTTGTTTTAAATTAGTATTGTGTAAACATATTTGTTCATATCCAACAATAAAACTGAGATACTGAGATGATGTCTGTTCTCAGTCACATAGGTATACTATTATCACTTTTTGTGTCGTTTTTGTTTACTGAATTGTTTTACACTTGTATACGCTTAAATACAATTAATTTCAAGCTTATTCCACTTAACATTTAAAATGAATGTTTACACCCGTTAACATGTACCTATCTAACCCATTAACCTATCGGAGCATGTGCATGCTTCAGATATGCATCTATATCTGTGTGACATTCAAGCTTTTACAAAATCCTCCTTATATTTCGAGTTTAGTTTGTTTTCATAGCTAATACGCACAGGCACAGGTTATTGCTCTAGGGGATATGAAAAAGGCAGTTATATTTACATGACGGCAGGTGCGCTATTGTACTCCTTTATTTAAATTTTAAATGTCACGAGCATGTGGGTAGTGTTATATCTCCGAAAAATTTATTCACTGTCATGTAGGAATGCTCGACTCTACAAACTCTCTTTGAAGTGTAGCTGGCATGAACGTTGAAGACATTTTTTTAACAAAACAATCATTTCATGGCCCTGTTGTAGAGAATGTTAAATAAAGCGGTTGTATACCCAGGGCTCAGATTGCAGCTTCCTTTTTGTTATCACCACACAATGTCACATGCAGCATCATTGAATTAACCCAAAGATTTATTCCCTTACACCTCGACATATTTCCATAATTCAACCTCGGTAACCTGCCAGTCGTCAAATGTTTGAAGTTAACCACTTAAGCGTGTAGGTAAACATCGCTCGTATGGGAATGGGATTTCTGAAGGTGAAAATCTCACGGAGAACGGAAGCGTCTATTTATCCAATCCTACACAACTCAACATCAGCCGAAACAACAATGAGTAATACATAATAATAACAATAATAATAACATGGAGACTCCACCATCACCATATTTTACTGTGAACATGTGTACGTATATATTTCTCACGAGAAACTAGAATGTAAATTCAATAACAATGGAAATGATGATGACGATGCAATGAACTGATTAGAAGGGAATTTAATGGCAATCTTCTTGAACCATTACACGGCATTATGTGCGTATTATCCTCTCCTCTTGTCCATTTGCCGTCCATCCACATTATTATGTGCACACATTGTAAAACTGATTCTGACACCAGCTCAGATTTCAGTCCCAATAACATGCAGAAACAGAAAAAACGAAAGGATGGTGGATTGGATTACCAGTTCTAAAACTTGACTTTTTCACATACCATCTCATAGCTCAAGTGTGTTTGTATACTAACAGAATGCTAGCATTAAAAAAATTTGTAGAAAGCTTTCTACTGAGAGCCGGACAACTTCCAACAATTAAAAATGCATTCGTGTGTTCATAAACAATGCTTTTGGGGACTGTAATAATAGAAAGCATACCAACATACTGTGAGAAATTTTAATTATTTTTTGTAGCTCCGGCTAGTTAATTAACTCTTATGTTGTGTTATTAACTAAATATAGCTTGGAAGCCACTGTAAAAAAATTAAAAACTAAATATGAAAAGTTGTAGGTTAGATATACTGGTATTTTGCATTGGTGAAATAAATCTAGAACAGAATGTTTATTCGATGAAACTCAGAAATGTAGACGTAGACGAAGATGTGTCAATGTTTGCTTAAGATTGAATATGGGAGCAGCGTTGATATATATCAAGAAGAGCAAGCGTGTACTTGAGCACAGACATGTTGGGAATTGTCAGCATTTACCTTAACACAGACATAATTTTCTTCGCAATTTATCAGAAAGGGGCCTTTTTGCAAAGTGCCTGTAACGATTGGCAGCTTACTGCAAACTTTGTCGATGTCGTATCTATGTCCATAAGAGTAGATATACTAGCATGGCACTGTTTCCAGACTGCAACAATTTTTTCTTTGAAAATTTATAACACATTGCTGTAATCTTTTTCAAATTGAATTATACTAGACAAAAAAACGTGGTTTGAGAAAACTAAAGCAGGAAGCATTCAAGTTCAAAATATTTTAATGGATATTGTGAGGGCGTTCTTTACATTTCATGTTCTGATAGCAAAAATATAATGTGTAAAGCAAATTCACACAACAGGAAGTAGTGTAGACACGTCACAGTCAACCTGCGAGGAATGAGAATGAATATTTATTAAATTGCCTTTAAGTATTATGCTGAAGAGCAAAGTATAAAAAATCGTAATAACAACTTTCCGTTGCACTGCAGCTGTGCTCAAGAAGGTAATACTAATATTATTGTGTTCTACTGCCGCCAGTTCTTTTGCCCACTTCTATTCCATTATTTCATGCATGCACATAAACACATCGATTACACACTCTTTTGATGTTCTTAATTTTATGATGAAAGTCAAGTTCTTTTCAGTCTGAAGGTCTGTGTCAGGAAAAGATTTTATTAAAAGGCAAAAACCATACTAAAGCAAACTTTAACCAATCGTTTTTTGTATCATTATTTATAATGCCAAGATTGGCTCAATTCCTATAAATCTTCATCGTGCGGAGCTCAATCACGCAAGTATTAAACTTTATCCCGCAATGCCTCCAATTTTTACGTCCTCTTGAATTTCAAAATGCACTTTCATTATCAATCAATAAATCTCTCCTCTAATCATGTGTAATCTAGAGCGGTATTATAACACGCATAAATGTTCATTGAAACAAAAATTCAACCATTAATTACCAGAATCACACTGTAAAGTCCGTAATAAAATCAGTTTGTCCAAATGTATCTCTGTTACTCATGAGAATCTAAAAATATCTCATCGTCGAGTATTACATGACAACCTTTTCTTATAAATTCAAGGCATTTAGTTTAGCAGCACATGTCAAAGTCAACATCTTTAAATTTATTCGTTAGTTCCTAACGTGGTCCTTCGCGCAAAACAGTATCTCTGTTACTCATGAGAATCTAAAAATATCTCATCGTCGAGTATTACATGCATATGCATACTGCTTGCTGTAACCTTTGTTTTGTTTGATCATCGTCATCATTCATCACGTTCAAATTCTTCTGATCACTCACGTTTGTACATTCTGTACTTTAAACATTCACAGAATTGTTTGGTCTGGTTTTGACTCATCATAGCTAGACCTTCAGTGTAGATACTATGCACATACACGAAAAGCAATTAGTTCCGTTTACTAAACTGTATTTATTAAACTTGAGTAGAAAAAACTTCTACTTACATACGTATAACATTATCTCTATCTGATTCTATCTTTTAGCAAAAAACTGATGATGATAGTACAGAGTGCAGGTGATATGATGATCAAATAAAAATGTATAATGGATGAGGAATGTAAACATAGACTGTGCAGAGAAAATCTGCATTTTTATAAAGTATTCATACAACTTTTCCCCTTTTTTGGGTATTTTTTCTGCTTGATTTTTTGTTTCTTTCATATTTTTAAAAACCTGTTGATTTTGGGGCTATGTAAAATTGTGAGGGGATGGACAAATGGAGACATTTTCAAAAATTTATATTTTGATAGCTTGGCAAATAATCATTATATCACTAATTAACTGCTGACCATTTTAACATTTAAAGCCAAATCACTTTCCGTACAAACTTTATGAAGACATTTACGAGAAACGACAAGAAAGTGTGATTAATGGGCACGTAGCTGAGAAACTAGATAACGGTTTTTTAGTGATGAAGTAAAATTAGAGACGTACACTACATGTGATTTTTCTTCTTCTTCTTCATAAAAGTGCCTCTTATATTGTAATCAACGATCCGTGTAACATTTCCACCATGACCTTGTGCGAACGCCAAAACTTTATTATATGGCTGCCCTTCAGCTATTTACTACTTGATAAACATTAGAACGCAAGCGTTAGCGTTACAGACGAGCAGCGGTCGAGCATCATCATGTGCAAACAGGGTAGTTAACTGCAGACATACATTATAGCTTTCTATTTTTCGGGGCGCGCATAAAACGCAAACAAATTAGAAGCGAGTGTTTGTAGTAATCCCATCATCATAACTCATTTTAACTATAATATGCGGCATATAAGGAATATCAATGTATAAGTTGTTATTAAGCAGTGAACACGAAGTTTTCACCAAGTTTCATGAGTATGATTGCTCTGTGATGCATAATTAAATTCATTCGTTTAGTTGCATGATCGAATTTTCATTTTCACAAGGAATCTGCCCATTTTACAAGATAATAAATCGGCACTTCTTCTCTTACACATTTTTATAGCATAAAATTGAATCTAATGCCTTTTCTAACAATTTTTTTCTTGCTTTACTTTAGATAATTGTATATACTTTATTGATGCTGAAATATTTTATGCTAATATTTTTTTTTAAATTGCAAAACTGCCTCATCTCTAGAAAAAGCCCTGCACAAACCTTCCCTCCTTTGTGGTCTAACCTACGTTACAACGGCTGACTATGGGCTTGCCTTGAAATTTCTTTTCTAAGGCCCAGTTTATAACGTGAGGTGTATGTATACTTCTCCTTCGTGATGTTGATGACTGAAGCAAACATGAAGCGGGAGTGATAAACGAAACGGATGTTTAAGATTCCACAACAGGTATGTGTGTGCATGTATTTTTCCTGCGGCGAAAACGAAAATATTACGGATGCTTTGACAGCATTTTTTTTCAACCTGACTTACACTTCTAATAAAAGTGCCTCATCTTTTATGAATATGATGATGAGTGCATTTTCATTTTTAAAACGCTAACTCGTCTTGTATTCAGCTAATGTTCACATGCCACACTTCACAAACCCAGAAGACACATTCAGAAAAAAACAGGTGCAGAATTATCATAGCTCTGTACCTAAAAATTATGAGGCTATGGGATCTTTCAAGACGAACATCAACAAGATTTGCCTTTCCTCTTCTCCAAGCCAGCATTTTAGTTGTCTTTAGAGCGTCAAGCACTATATAGTAGTGCAATCAAGACAAAAATAAGGAGCAAGAACAAGACACGACAAGTTTGTATGAGAGGACATCAAATGATGTCATCCTGTGTGCAGCGACAACAATAGCAACTATAAAGGCATCCAGGGGAGAGACGGAGAGAGGAATTTTTTAAAGAATTTCAAGAGGTGTGTACAAGTGTAATATTATTAAACCATGCACGCTTTTCGCATTTTCTCCCGTTTTTTAAAGTACCTAGTACAATTTTACGGCACAATTACATTACATTACAGCTTTTGTGTAATTGCTAGCAATATTTCTTCAGATAAACTAAAAGTGAGTGAGTCAAGCCATACGTATGAATGCACAAAGGGTTTATGGGTGGTAGGTACGAACGATAATGGACTTACACGTACTTATTAGTAAATCATTGATAAAAAACGACAAGTTTTTAAGCGTCTCTATACTTTTTGCGTTTCCGCAAGTCAATATATCTACCTTTATTGTTCAGACGAATGGTTAAAAACTTTTAAATGTATGCACACAAAATTCAAAGTGAGCGACACAATACAGAGACTACAAATTTCTTCATGGTTTAAAACACCAGAATTATTTTGACAGTCGCATTGATAAATTTGTACCAGTTGTTGTACATTGCTAGTTGGTATGCACAAGTAGGTAGATAGTTTAAATTTTGTTACTGGACAATAGACCATATACGTCTTGAATGCATAATGAGATCATATCAATTTGTAACTTTTTATGATATCGTACGAGTAAATTACTGTGCAATATAGCGATATGTACATTATGATTTTGTCGTTTCCGTCTGTAAAGCCATCCAAGTGTGTAGGTAATAGGTTTTTTTCTTGTTGTTTTACTTCGTTTTAAACAGCATAACTTTTTAAAAAAATTCAATTGATTTTAAGGGTGCAATGCAAGTTCATGTATCTTGGTTTGACTGCTCACACCCCCTTTTACCCCCGTTTGTATTAAATACAGTATTAAATTGTATTAGACATGTATCGTTCACCTTTCATCACTCTTGGCCAATATAAAAAATACACGTAATGGTCCGATAAGTGAATCCTTAATAAATGGAGAGGTTATCAACCCCGTATCGATACGATCTGTAATATGATATTACCAAGGAATGATACGACGCAATGCTTACATAGCTTTGCTGGTCAGACATATTGATGTTACGAGTTTTTAAAGTTGCCTTCTGAGTTTAATTTTGGACAAGTTGTAATACTCTTACTGGTAAATCGTACGGCGCTACGTATTTTCCCTTATAATGCTGTGCCGATGTAGCTGACACTCGACTGTTTGTCTCATTCATGAGATCTGTTGCTGCTGCTGTTTGTTAGTATATTAAATATATCAAACAGAAGGGATTTAATTCCATCTTCATGCCACCAGACAGTTGAAAAGCTAATTTTGAATGTCTAAATTCTAAGCATGCGTAGAGGCAAGGACATGCACAAGGTGCGCTAAACGTCGAAGTTATGTGGTCAAAGCATTCAACACAATACAAAATTCAATGTGTACTTGCAAAGTTGCAAAATTATATGCTTCTGCCTGGAATTTTGAGTCTGAGGTCATTGTTATTAAATTCATTATTAACTGACTCATATGAAGTGGGTACTAGCCTAATGACAGATTTTTGACCAGGCCATGTATGTATGCAGTATGCATCTCTCTATTTTAAAGCATTAATCTTATCAGTCGTATAAGGTACGAACAATCCAACAAACTAATGAAACATTTATACACATATAACAGCACAGCAAGCAACATCTGCATAGTATAATTATTGTCGATGTTTTATTTGAAGTTTGCTATACTGGAAAGATAAAAATGAAGATGGCATGGAGTAAAACTGAATAAATTCAAGGCTAGGGATTAGTAATCGCTGAATCTACCACCTTAAAGGCCTCTCTGTTCATCCAAAAGATGCAGTCGTAAATTTTTTTATAGTTTTTGATTAGCATATATTAATACAACATATACCATGTACCTAAACACATCCTGAATATAAAACCTTAGTAAAAACAGTTGCATAAAAAATGTGTAGTATATTTCCCTTATTTTAACAGCTAATTTTGGTCTTCATATATCCGGGTGACATAACGAGATGATTTTGCATCTGTCCCTCAGGATGTTGTGGAAAATTACGTTTTTAATTCAGTATACCTTTGCAGCTACGCATGCACTACGGATATCTGTATAAACTTACCAATATTAACAAGTTTGACTCCATCAGAAGCAATGGCATCTAAAGCTCTAGTGACATTTTCCAACATTTGATGCTGGTTCACTGGTTTATGTATTTTCCTCAGGGTCCGTTTCTGAAGAGCTTCGACGAGTGCAATAAGTCTCGTCCCGTCACATAAATCTGTGCTCAGGTCTTCCACAGAAAGTCCCAGTGGTCGCAGATGTTCATTTATCCAATTTTTAAACGTGTGTGCTTGAATTTCAATCCATACATCTTCATTCCCTTTTATTTGCATGCCCTTGGCAGCATGACCTTCCGGACTTCTGGCCAGCAAGCCCACCTAACAACAAGCATTCAAAGAAACAACAAACGAGAAAGTGATTAAATAGCATTCACTACAGATGTGTAAAACGTAGGAGGAAAGTCGGTTTTAAAACATTCTTCCAGCAAGCCCAACAATAAGAAGAAGAGTGTTCGTGATACTTAAATTACCTATCATTTTTCATAACATAAAGATTCAAGGTCGTACAGTCAGTCTACGCAGATGGCTCAAAGTTTTATTGCGGCAGCTTCTTTTTTACGTTTCATTTTACATTCACGTCTTCGAAAACCAATATTCGTGTTCCAATCAATCAAACACCAGATTTTTATTTTACCAAAAATAGAAGTTACTAGTGGCAAGTTCTGGGGAAATTTTCAGTTTCATCCATCCTATCTATACCCATTATTTGCAATATGACAGCTTTAAGTATCAATCCAGTCCTGAATTTATCGCACTGTCCGCTTGTTATCTCAATCTCATATTCTACTGACGTTTAAATGCCGTAGCATGTAAGCGTGGAAGGCGCAATATTGAAAATACTGATTGGATCATTCTACATAAATAAATCCTATTTTGGTTGCGTACAATAGTAATCTAATTTAACGAAATTTTACGTGTGCCATTTTTATTTAGACGATAAAACCCCATGTATGTATCCTACCTCCTTTGGTTTCCACGCAGGAATTTTACCCAATATGCTTATGACTGCCAGTTGAAATAGATGGGTTATTTTTCATCAAAGGCAGCACAAATAAAAATATAGACATATTTAGAAATGGCTAGGATTTGTACTTATAAACTACTGACGGTGTGATAATGACGAGGAAAAACGGGAATACCATATCAATACATGATGGCAGACCGAGAGACTATATATTTGCACATAGGATTTAACTGTCATGTCAGGAAAAGAGCCAGTTCAGTACAAATGATTGCACACAACATACCATTTTTTTTCAACATTTAGCTTAAACCTGAGATATTACGTAACAAAAACTGTACATCTTATAGTTTGTACCACGACGTTCAAGTAACATTTTTTGCGCAACACTGCTGTATACATTTATATGTCAGGTATGCCCAATAGATATAATAATAACAATAAAAATAATATGTGTGTAGGTATGCACGTAACATGACATCAGTGGCAAGTAATGCCGCAGATCTCTCTCTCTCTTTCAGTCATTCTCAAAACTGTCATCGTAAATTGGTATATTTTTCAATAATAATGATTCCTTGGGATTAGTATTGTATTTCTCGTGGCTTCCTTACGGTGGTTTTTATATTTTGCGTAGGTTGTGTGCGGTAGGAGATAACAATGAGCGAAATTGTTTTTAATTTGAAATTAATATTCAGATATTGCTCGCATACCCCCTAAAATAAAATAGAAATGACCAAAGTGTGATAATGTCATTATCACACAGGTACATGCAGAATGAATAATTTGGAAGTGACAAACACCCACATAAAGATTTGTTTTTTTTCTCTCCCATTATTTTTCTGTTTCTGCCTCCTAACAGACATTATCTAAGTTGATGACGCTAATGTTGATGACAGGGCCATGCAAATTGGGCAAGTGAGGTAACATTCTCATAACACAATACTTCACAGCAACAACGCACTCTCATCATCATCGATATTATCGTCCTCATCATTCCCACCACCACCACCTCTATCTCCATTACCGTCTTTCCTTTCGTTTTTGCACCTTTTTACAAATACCTACACACTTTTGCATAAAAGCAGATAGAATAAGCTTTAATTTTATTATCATTGTTGTATTGCAACAATGGCTACGAATATTTTACCACCGCAGCACATCACTACTACCACTACCACTACCGCTGCATTCTCATCTTCTTTAATAACAAACACGCATATTATTCGTTTACTTACACAACTCCTTATATCAACGGCAGCAGCAGCATCAATACAGCTCAAGAAGTTGAAGATGTTAAAAAGGCGACAGTAAAAATTGCTGTTCGAATCTGTGTCAGTCTGTCATACTCCCAAAGACGCTATATGCGCGAGGAGCCGCACACTACCTATTTTGTTACTTTTGCTTTTCAGCTGCAAGCTATATAGTTCATCTGTCCTATCTGTCTGTACCCTCAGTTTAGTTATAAAAACATCTTTGTAAGTAACTACATGTTAGTCATATTGTATGGTCTCCTGTCATATTTTTAAACAATATTTACCAAGTAAAGCTACCCTTACCCCTTTACCTAATGCCTTTATTATGATTGTAAACTGGCGCATACCACCATAAATACCTGTATAAATGCCAGCCTAACGTTGGTATGCACATAGAGAGAAAACACATCATACATGACATTTGTTTGTTATGCCAAATTCTCCCGAAACATTTTTATATGTTACATTTAATTCCCAGAAGGCATCTATCTCTATACGCGTACAGATACATAATGCAACATAACGTGACGAAATGGCAACTGAAGAAAAAACTTGCTTTCTGGTGCTGTTGCTGCCGCCGCAAAACTCTGTGCTGGTCTCACTCTGACAAACAAACAGCTTTTGGCAGTGGGCGAACCATTTATGGATGTGGACAATTATGGAAAAAGGCCATCATCATGATGATATAATGCATGCCATCGTATATTACATGGACTCCATCACCATCACCAGACATGTTACTTTTTGCCGTGTGCTCACATTACTCAGCAGACTTTATGATCATCTTGATGATACTGGTGGTAGTGGTAGCGATTGAGAACATAGTCGCATATGCGAGTGTGTGGAAACTATTATTTGATGACCATGATACTGGCGAAAAATTGAAAGAATAACAATCTAAATGTCATATCACAGCCATTATCAACAATATGAAGCTTGCATAAGCTACACAACTCCACGAAATACATATATTTTTTGCATTGTAATATATTAGTCATTATCTTGGGAAATGACGCTTTCGGGATAGTAGGCGCACGAGGATTCAATAATCCTAAATTACATTACGTGTTTCAAATGAAGCCCAGCTAATTTCACAGTGTAAGAGCAATTTTCTGTAAATTGAATTTTATCATCGTCATCATCATTGTCACTTAATGATTCTTTTCTAACACTCTCTCCCGGTTTCGCTGGAAGTCCTTTGCTCGTCGCAAAATCCATTGTGCCTTGAAAGCTCTCACGTCTGATGATGATGAGAACCTTGAAGATCCATGTAAAGTGTACTTTAAAGATTAGTGTCATTATACCAGAAAAGAACAGCAACGCGCGACACACACCATACCGCGACCACTGACCACACATGGCCCCCGCTTTTGCTTTTGTCCTATCGACAACGTGCCTACTTGTACCGTGTTAACAAGTTATACACACACACACACTCTCTCGCTCTCTCTCTCTTATGTTGGCTCCACAGATTATTTTACTGTTACCATCTGCAAACTTTTAATGACCCTACACTACCTACTACTACCTAAATAGGTTAAACGTGAGTAAAAAGTCCCATAATATGCCGTACCATTTCCCATTTTAATTTACCATTCGTTCGTGGACACAATTAATTTATAGCTAATAATATTATATTACTGCCAAATTGGAAATGACTTTGCTTTTATGATTACTGTGTCGCGCTGTGCCCTGCTGTTGACTTACTTGGCTAGTTTTTTCTCTCTTTTTTTAAAGAAAAACGTTACTACCAACTTCATAGCTATAACAATAAATATAACGATGTTCTGCCTTTTTATTGTATTACGTGGCTGCTGCTAATATTGCTGCCGTCTTTGTGTGTATTATGTATGGTTTGTTCTGTTTGAAGTTACATTTGTGTTTAGTAGTAGGTATCTCCATTGTTGCCTGCCGAGCAGAGTCGTAAAAGAATTATATTTTTCAGGTTTACTGATGTTGTACGTCGTAGTCTACAACGCGGGGGAAAACAACGTGCACCACCGCCGTCTTGTATCGCACGTAACGGTGGAACGAAAGGCGAAAAACGGAAGTGTTTTATAGCGTAATATAGTTACATTAAGATGTCAAGTCAAGGAGGAAAATTTGCGAATTCTGACAGTCATTTTAAAAGAAGGAGAATACAAAGTAAGGGCGACCCTATGCCTTTAAAACAAATCTACAGGCGAATGGGACTCTTATCAAAGACCAGTTTTATTGCATTTTGGGAGCAATAATGGATGTACCTACGCACACACTATACTACACACTTTAAACCTAGCTATACAGCGCGTTGCAAATGCAATAGTAAAAGTGTGTGGCAAGAAAAGGTAATAATATTTTCCATTTTCGTTTTCATTTCGTTCTGACAAATGGTTTTTTATTAGCTAGGCATACCGTAGAAATCCTGTTCACTTCAGCATCTGAATCCAGCATCTTGAAAAATTTCGTACAAGGACGATAGCACCAATGTTGTCAAAGGATATATTTTTTATTACTTCCTCCTCAAAGATGACTCGTAGCTCTCGCACTCTCTCCAGCAAATGCAAAATGAATTGCTGCCGCATTCAAAATTTACTCTGTCGAAGGAATCTGGCAAAGTACCTTGCCTTCTTATACTGGCCAACATGAAAGTTTTACGATCCCGTTCCTGTCAATTATTTTCGTCATTTTACAACTCCTTATCAACGAACCACTACAGTCATAATCGCATTTGCGTTGTAGTTCGGGTATGAACATTAACATGAGCACTCCAGTAGCAGAGAAGTGGTGCGAAGATCAAAAAATAAAGTCATCATTTTATTATCCCCCTTCAATGAATATTACGAAACCGCGTCAGAGTTTTGGATGGTATTGACATTTTCCTCGTTCACGAACGCACCAGAAACCAACCGACAGGAAAATAACTTTTTAGTGCGCTCCCTTTACCCACTAAGTTCGGTATACAGTACTAATATCATCAAAAAACCTCGAAAAACGTTTCTTCATGTCTCTCTTTGCGTTGGTGTATTTTCACATAATGGGTTGCACATAAACTTGCGAGACAGTTTTTCTTTCCTGCCTACCACACACCACGATTAACCTGTTTCTTCACGCTATTTTACGCTGCTAGAGGTAAACGTGCAAGCAATCAAGCGTGCTCTGCCGCGGTGTGAAGGTAAATCTTTCACTGGGCTTCTACTTTTGTTGTTGCTGCTGCTACTGCCTGAAATAGATTAAAATCTGTGTTCCAAATTTTGCATCATGGCCATTTGCACATTCGTACATGCAACTCACGATGCTGGGAACAACTCAACCGTAACTAAAACTGCCATGTGCTCTTAGGCTCAATTTTTTTTGCTTGAAATAGACTGACGTGTTTATCAGGATGCACACGATATCATTGACACAATTTCAAAAACTTTTTCCATGTAATATTTCCGCGCACATCTCAATGTAATTTGACAAACGTAGTGCATTAACGAGAGAAATTATTTATACGTAATGACACGACAATACGCCGACTTGAAACAATGACAGGAATAAGCACGGGATACGTGAGATATGATGACAATGTCAATATGAACTCCACCCGTGAAATGGCTGAGTTAATTTCGATGTTTACTGGCAAACTTTTAACGTTTAACAAATATTCATTTCAGATGATGACAATTCGTAGGAGTGTCTAAAAATTCATCTCCTCATGCATGTGTGCTTTGATGACTCGATCACTACAAATAACTGTCAACCCTTTTCTATTGTTTATTTACTAATTGCCCCATAACAATTTTTCACACATTACACTTTCGTCACGTTAATTTATTCACGTATTTACAGAAGTGCGTTATTTCCTCTGTTACCGTTGTCGTCACCTGCAGAAAATGTTACGCATTTATGACAAATCTTGTTGTATTTCCTTTCTCCCATCACTTGCGGATATCATCATGCTTCACCGGTACTCAAGATATACTTGCAGCACACACGTCACTTTTTGTTCTACCACCTTTGCAACGTCTTTAGGAAGAATGAACGATTTGCATACACTCTAGGAAAGATGCCAATATCTGACAAATACCGTGCGTCTATCAAAAACACTTAATGTCTTTTTTAAAGAAGCTGAGTATGTTATTATAAGGAAGAAAATCGTGCAAAACTATGTACATTTAAGGTAATTATATTTTTAAACTCCCCTAATTAAATATGTAATATGTGAGATTTGAACATTGAAGAGGAGTTGACGTTTCAAACACTGGGTCGTTATTGTTATTACTTTTTATGTGTTACATTCGAAACAACAGAAGAAAAGGAAGGAGGAATGTGCCGTGTGTGCAGTGCACTTATGTAATATAAAGATAATAACTGTTTGAAGGGAAAGACAGAATTGTATCGTTCGCGGTAAAGGGAAACACACAATAATTTATTATTAATCCCTAGACAGCTGAGTAGTAACTGAAGAGGCAAGGGCTGTTCTTACACTCTTACCTCTTCGTCTTCTTTACGAAGAAACAATCAAGTTGGCCAGAAGAGAAAAATAATGTGCGTTCACAGTCAGAATGTGTGTACCTGTTGACTACATTTTCTTATGGCGCTATATTGTTGTATTACCTCGGCACTCGTAAAAGTGTACATGCAGAAAATAATCCGTATATTATAATATTATGCATGTTAGTGTTGGATACATAATATGGATGAATAAAAGCAGACAAGATCATCATCATCATCGTCGACATTACCAGCAAGCAGCATCAGTGTTATTATCATTAGCTAAATCACAGTATTTCATAGTGAAGTATATATGAAATACCTGTTTATTTTGTACGGACGTGATTCAGTCTGTTAGTAGTTTTGGTGCTGGTGGCGGTGGCGGAGGCAATGCAGGCCTTATGATGCGATTTTTACATTTTTTCAGCGTGGCTCTACAGAAAAGATAATCGAAACGGCAAAGCTTGTACATACAAAGTTTTAAAAATACGTGTGGGATGTAAAATGTGCGGTCTCCTCCAACAACGAAACTCCATGCATACCAAGGTGGCTGTAATCGTTCTCCTGAAACTACTGAGAGTTAGCTCACTCTCCTCCTCAGCTTCTTCTGTACACAAGTACGTGGTTGTTGTAGTTGTACAATGGTGTGCACCTTTACGATTTTCAATGTATGGTGCATAGGTAGTAGTGCAGGAGCTAGTGGTGGCGGTGGAAGGTGGAGAGTGGTTTGCTGGTGTGTGCATTTTCAGAGGAAGAAGCTCTCGCAGCAGTTACAGAGTTTTTTTTTTCAAAGATTTGCGTTTTCTATTAGAAGACCACTGCTAGCAAGACAATACGAGACTGTTGTTGGTTACTGTTTGTGTAATTGAAGTATTAGAAGTGGAGAGGAAACGTTGTTAACTTGATTCCACTGAAAGAAAGATCCCCACCATTTGATTAACATAAGCAAGTCGCACATCCCCCCTCTTGAAAATTGTAGTGTTTCCTCTCTAACGCATGTAGTGTGCCTCTATTGTTTACGCTATCCCACCACCAACCAGAGAGATATCGTATCTTTGATGCATATACCTGTTGTAAAATAAAATGCTGTAAGAAAACTGACTTGCAGGAGACTCTTCTTTCTTCATTCCATTTATTTCTATAATATGCTCATTTGGTCATGAATCATGACATACATACGTGATGTAATATAGCATTCATGCATGTTTCTACAAATCGCTCACCTAATCGCTAAAGTAAAATGAGTAACATTTTTATTAAAATTAAACAAATGAAATGACATTTACCAGGTGGTGTAATCACTAGATCAGATATAGAATGTGGCACATTATAGTATATAAAATAGCAATAATAATCATAATAATGATAATAATAAGAGGGTAGATTGAATTGTGCGCTTATATGCATGCTAAGGTACATTCCCATTTGACATTACTCATCGTAGTCATCAACCTATAATGTCGTGTAAAGGTGAACACCAAAAATGCCAATGATGCTGGTGAGCAGATGAAGAGGGTGTTATTTGTTTCTGTCTGAGCACCAATATAGACTGTGTATAAACACTCCGTAATATTGCAAGTTTTACATTACACACCTTTTGACTATCAGTTACTAATACAAAGACTATATCGTGTTGCGTTTTTAATCTACGCAGAATATTCCTGATGTACTGTATGATGCTATAGGATAGTAATAATAATTTGTGTTCGCTCGTGAATAGAATCTTTATGTACGAGCAACTTGTACTATCTTCTGTATTGCAATTTTCATTTAAAATACATAGGTACAAAAATGTTTGGTTTTGTAGTAGGGAAAATCGAGCTGCATCTTTCTTATTCTCTGTCATTGACCATAAAGCTCCGCTTCAATTTGGCAACAAGTCTTACCTGATCATAGCATGAAATGAACTGACCAAAGAGAATGGGTCTATGTACCTTCGTAATTTGGGCAACATTGTTCGGTTATATGGCATAAACTGTGATTGTATAGGAAGATAGCGATGTGGACACTGGACACACGCTGCTTTAAAGTAAGATTATTATTTACACGGTTCTGAAAAGGTGGCTTCCACTTTCATGATGGAAGTTGACACCAACCCGTCCATCCCGATTGCAGAATTTCACATCACTCATATACGTAATCTATAATTTCTTTGTTTATTCTTTATTTTTTTAAAGTTTTGCTTGGCGCTGATCTAATGAAAAACCAAAGTTAAATTTAAAAGCATTTTTTTCAGATGGGTTTAATTGAAATGAATTGAAATAGTTATAGAAAGTAGAAGGAAAAAATAGAGATTCGTCGTGTGACGTTTGCTGAGAAAAAATTTACGACAGACCTTGTGAGAAGCAAAGCATGTCACTTGCGGATTTTCAACCACGTGTTACCATTAACCAAAATTAATAATTTCAGTTAAAACTGTGAAAAGATGTCAAGTTATTTTTGCAAAAATGAAATTAAAAAATTGCACGCCTTCAATTTAATTTGAAGCAGTGGTAAGGTTCCCTGTGGTCTGTAAAATACGACGCCATTGTTGTTGTGCATTCCGAAACATCACACAAGGTTTTATGCAATGATTTAAAATATTAATCAATGCCATATTTTTCCCCACGGGATAAGCATCATGTTACGATGTATTGTATTATTGTCGAGTCCCAAGTCCCAATCCTTTAATTTGTATTGGCAAATGTGCAAAACAAGTTCAACCCAGAAAGCATTTCGATCTACTACATGGCATACATGAAAGTAAAATTGAGGTGATTTCAAAATTGTATCCATAAAAGAATCAAGCAAATGTTGCGAAACTCTAGAGAATATGTGAGGGCGCAACACTAACCAAGAAATGCTCTCCTAAAATAGTATGCATAATACACTAACAATAAAAAGGCTCGAGTTGAAAAGTCTGCAACATACCGACATACAATATCTACAGACAAATGAGCTAACTGGTTACTCTACAAAGTCAACGTCTATCTGTACTACTATCTACTATTTGTTGTACGCTTCCTATAATGTTTAATGTCTAAAGCGTTTTCGTGATCTTGCCACGCTCCTGCACGTTCATCCTATTAAGCTGTTGCACGTTCAAGAAACTACCATATCACAAGAAACTTTTAAAAGCATTAGGCCAAACGAACGGCTGACAAAACTTAATGGTACACAACATACGAATTAAATAAATAAATTTGTGCATCTTGCACAAAGTAATCAGTTGATATTTACGACAACGTGCCCTGTGTTTGTGTGACCGAACGCGACCTCTCATAGTATATTTGATCTAATTAGTTTTTTGTAGTTGCTGCAAAAACATTTTGAGATTTCCGTTGTTGTAGTTGATTCATTTCGACTTTGCCTTGCAAACTTTCCTGTTAACATTTAATACCATAAATCAATCATTGTTTGTTGCACTACCTTAAATAAAGTAGCAAAAAGGAAAATTTATTTATGCGCAAGCGTTAATATATAGGTACGATATTCTTTACATGATTTGCTAATTATTTGGCTTAAACTATGATAAGACTGATGTACTGTCATTTTATGGGATTATTGATAATATTTCGTAAATATATTCCATGTGCGAGTAAGCTCTTTAAACAATCCACCATTTCTTCTGTCCAATCAACTGTTAACACTTTTCTAACACATTTTTCTATATGGATTATTGTGAAGAAATCATAATTTATTTAACTCCATCAATGTTGTACATAAAATGTGCATCCTTCCATCGAAAAACCAAATAAATGCTAGGTTAAGGAACTACGTTCACTTTCTTAATGTGCAATTCATGCATCTGCATTACCTATACAATTAGCAATAAAAGCTATAATAATCTTCAGCTATAAAAAATGGAAACGTCATACAGGAAGGTAAGATAAATTTGCGGGATTAAATTAAAGTACAGTCATGCAAACCTACTTCAGTCTCTGTATTTATGCACGTCGTACGCTTACCTAGCCCGTTTTCATAAGCAACAGTTCCGCTAGTGAATTCATAGATTTAGCTAAGACACATAATTTGAGCAAACTTTTCCACGGTTAAAAGTTCAAGATTTTTCAAAAGTCTTTCATGAAACGTGCAATTCATGGCATAATAATTATAACTGTTATATCATGCACAGCCTGTATTGGCATTTTCTATTCTACTCAAGGTAATACGTGTTTGAAAATTATCCCCCTTTATCACTTTTCTACCGTACGTCATAATTTTCAACTGCCTGTAGGACAATGTAAATTGTCTTTCAATATTATGTTTGTCAGCAGTGCTCTCCGTGCAACGTGACGACAAGGATCACAAAAGAAGTTGACTGCAATCATATTATACTTTGCATAAACTTTGCAGTAACTGTATGATCGGCTCCATTACGCATTACAGTCAGCCAGTTCTTTCCGAAAGGACAAAACTATTATTCGCATAAATTCTGCTTTACCATTTTTCCTCCATACCCATCTGTGCATATTTTCTTGAAAGCATTGGTCGTGGGCAATGTTTACCTAGTTGACATAAGCAATTTGGGGCTAAAGCATCAAGGTCGTGCTACTTTCACTTTCATCCTTTTTCAACCAATCCATCCTCTATGTACATCCTTAAAGGCTAAACCGAGTGGTGGTGGTGGTGGTGGCGTGTCTTGCATATGCTGGGAAATGTGAAGTGGAATCGTATACCATCGTTCATTACATCAAACAACGCAAACGAACGTTCACGTTTAAAACACAATCCGCCTAAACGCCATATATTTAAGTCGAGCGCATATAGGCATACATACGTAGGCATGTTTTATACCATACCACTTGAATCATTATTACTACTTTTACGTTCGTTCGCTGTTTGTTGGTAACAAATGGAGAGTTATGTTAGTGCGTACATAGCGTAATGTAATATTCTCCCTTTTCAATCTTTTTTATCCTTTATTGTAAGTTGTGCAAACACTTTATGCAAAAACTTCTTTACATTCCATTTCGACTACTTTCAATGATGAGTTCCTTTTATGATGTTCTTGTATAATATTGATGTTTTGTGTCTTCTTGCTCAGTATCTGCTTTGTTCACGTCGAACATCTGAAATAGAACACAAACTCACGATTATTATTATTATTATTATTATTATTACACAGTAGCGAATATGCTTCTCTATGCGCCATATTCTTAAATTGTTTTCGCTCAACACTGTAGAGGGATTCGGGTTGTCCGTTGTCGAAAACCCCTACGTTTGGTTTAGTACAGTCACTGAATGCTAATGTTTGTTGGATTTATGAACTTTTGTGTAGAGCATGCGTAATGTTCATGTTAATCATTCATGGAATTATGTGTAAAAATTATAAATGCTGTTGAAACACA